>JBCAUA010041438.1:0-11939 GCA_038406235.1 Peronia verruculata
TTCCAACACATTTACAGCATTAAAGATTGCTCAGCTCAAAAATGTGGATTTTGGCTTTCACTGCCGACCTTGGCCTTCATAAAGATTTAAACAACTAATTAGCCATTTTCTCACTAAATTCAGTTGCAGCAACAGGTCACCCCCATTGTCTTATTGCCAATATCCTGACTTCTACTAAAGGTAGAACAAATTTTTTTCATACACAGAAAGGGAAACAAATAACTTTCACAGTGATACCAAAAACCTCCACATGCTCAAAATTTGATAAGAGCCTGATTGCATTGTATCACATCTCATTTATGTATTTCTAATTAAATAATAAGCATATTTGTTGCAGAACTAGATGAAATGATTCCGATGTGAAAGAGACTCATTGTTGAGAAAATGAATTAACTAACCATGGGATCAAAGGCGTCAACTTTGAATTTTTGAGTACAGGAGAACTTAAGCTGAACAATTTTTTTTTTTCACCAAAGCAAACAAACTACATTCATTTCTTTTTGTATTGACACAAAATGGAACGAAAAATTTGACACAGACTTGTTTTACCTAGTCCTGTGACATTTCTTGTATGCAGTGTCTGATTTTCTGAACTGTTTGAACTGTCAGACTTAAATCTTTTTTTTGTTTATTATTATTGTTTATCATATCAAACACAAACATTATATTAGACTTAATGTACAGACAGAATGAGTTCTTGTTAAGTGCTCAGCAAATTGTGTTGATTGTTTCTGCTCAAAATATGCCAGTTGAGAAACTTCTTTTTTGTCAAAAATGGGTTTCATATTAAAATACATCCATGAAGTTGCAAATGGATCTTTAACTTAACATTAACAGACACTGTTGACCAAACAATCTGCGCCCTCAAGAATAGCAGTGAATATTTTCAGATATTCATTAGCCAGATTATGAGAAAGAAGTAAATTATTTTATTGATAGAAATTTGACAAAGAAAACAGATTTTTTTCCTAAACTGCCAAAAATGATGTTGCAGCAGTAACAATAAGAATGCCTGATCTACATGTTGTCAGTTTTGCACTCTCTCTGAAAAGGCATCTTTTATACATAATATACTATGCAACAGGATGAAATGGATCAATGTTAAAGGGAAATTAAGCTTCACTGGCTGTGGGGTTATAAGAAACAGCATTCAAAATCAACAACTGAGCAAGGAAGAGCTTGTAGCTGCATATATTCGTAGGCAAAGTCAAGTGCACTCAATTTCCTTGCCACTAACTACAAGAATTCTATGCAAGACAATTTGACACAAGGCTCACTTCGCACGGTTACACAACATGCTAGTAATGCACTGTTTTTGTAGTACAGTCTCAATCCACATGTTAATGTACATGTCATTGTATTTTGATGCTTGGCATATGTATACATAAACAATGTCATGAAAGAAAACATATATAATGATACACTGAAGAAATTAAGTTTTGTTTCCTAATGGTGCTTGTGAATATTTTGCATAAATTTGAAATATATGTAACTTAGTCATGTGGTTCCATGATCAATCTAGTTTTTCAAAATAAAACTGCAGTATTATGTCATGTGGTGTTTTGTGTATGCTTCTTGTTTAGTTTTGCTCTTTCATGCCAATTTCATTGTTAGTTAGCAGATATAAACATGTACAAATCAAAATCTCTTACTTAGCAATTAAAACTGCTATACAAATAGTTCAGGCACAAGTGTTGACTCTTTTCCATATGTATTGTCAGTGTGATCAATGTGCTAATGGCATTCTAGCAACCAGTGGAGTTAGTCACAAACAATGATACTCATGGAATCTGTGTGTTTTCACTGAGCATGTATATGTTTACAGATTTAAATTAAGTTCATGAATATAATGAAAGAAAATGGCTTTGATAGACAATGCAGTATTGCATCATGAAATTTTGTCTAAACCATAAATATTATAATGGTGCAAATCACAAGTGATGCCATGATCACTTCATGAGTATGTTGTCCCCATATGTCAAGTATGGTGACTTGGTGGGTTCAGCTACATTGATAAATGATCAATTTTATGAGGAACAGAAACACTGTTGAAATACATGAAAGACAAGTATTTTATTTCTCACAATTTAACTCTGAATGCTTCATCATATTTGGGTGTGCCCGAGATCAAGAAGATTGCATGTGCTGGAAGAACAACAACAACAACAAAAAAGGATCACAAATTCTTACTTCTGACTACATTTAAATACACTGAAAGTGATCAATTTAGTTTTGAAGGAAAAAAAAAAAAAAAAGAAAACAAGCTGTTTCGTGTTTAAGACCTCAACAATAAACAATATAACTCCTCTTCAGAGTTTGAGTAAGGGTATCTGACGCATACTGAGGCACTAGTGTTATAGTTATTACATTATGTATTTTATCTTAGTAACATCTTGGTTCAATGCCCAACCAAAGTGAACTCTGGTCATAAAAAATACATGTGAATTTGAAAATCCTCACGACATGATAATTTTAGCAGAGTAATTTTCTGTTGACAGCAAAAATGTGTAAAAGGGTATGGCACCTCTTCTTGGAATAGCCACAGGACCTAATCATAGCAATGCCACATTCAACTGCCAGAAGACCTTTGATATAGTCAGTGTGTCACATGATCAAGAGAATTGAACCAAATGTCAAATTTGTCATGTACACAGTAAGTCAGCGTCAACTGAAAGAAAAATGGGTGTGCTTTACTTTAGTTAGAAAAATTGACTCGGCACAGATTCTTCTGTGCTAAGATACTCACATTGAAAGTTAACTGATGTGACCCCACGGCCAGTAAAGTCAAGTTCTCCTAACAAAACCCTCTTTGACTTCAATTTATTTCATCCAAACCATACAAGCACAAGGGGTTCTCAGTTTTCTATCAAAAGGTGACTGACATAAGAGTATAAAACATGAGGTATTTCACTAACTGCTGCCATCACGAATTATAAACTTATCAAGACCAAGCTTCCACTTGAAATCTTTTACTCCTCTCCATGTTCTGAATGTACAGAGAGGCATCTGAGACTTCCATGGCACCATGTTGACTGATGATATCCCTGAGTGCTTCCTTCACATCATCAGGCATGGATTTAGCATTCCTGTTACAGGGGGGAAAACAATCAGGAAATTTTCTGCTATTGTCCATAAGTCAAATGATTTGTCTTAACAAGATTGTTTGTCAAAGTTCTACCAAATCTGATGTTGTAGGAATACAGCCTATCATTGTGACCTCCACAGAGCAATGTGCAGAACAGTTTTGGGGAAACCAGTTTCTTTCACTACATCAGTCTGAAAATTTCATTACTTCGTCTGATTCTCATTACCAAATTTATGAAATTCCATGCCTTTTAGCAAAAGATTCACATACCATGCGTTTGTTTCCAACTTGTTCACATGTGGTCATGAAAATATAATGAAAATTGAAAGCATCACAGTCTAGATCTTAAATGCATAAGTTTTTTAACAAAAATATGTTACTTTTTCTTCATGAAACTAATCAAATGCAGAGATATGACTAACATGTTCCAATACTATATTGCAACAACTTAGCCTATTGCTTGTTAAATGTTACTGACCCAGCAATAAAAAATGAAGCTCTTTCTTGATCAATCAACTTCCACAACAACTCGCCCGCCTCTCGTATTCTGTGCTGCACATAGATTTTGTCCTCCTGAAATGTCAGCAACAAGATAGGGAATGGTGAGAAAAAAAGAAAAAAAAAAGAAACTAAAACAAATATTTTATTACTCTGAAGTCATAATTTGATAAAAATATATGTAAAGGTAAATTAGTGTCAAAACAGGAAGTTGATTGAGGCTATGTTACCGAATAGATGCCTTCAAGAGAATTAAGAATAGCAAATGGAACCCTAGCTCTCTATCCTTTTGACCATAATTTGACCTGACTATTTAAGATTAACCAATGGTGTGGAAGTTTCTGTAAAATGCAGAAAGTAATCATCTTGGATCTGTCATGCAACTCGAGAAACAGCAAATGAACTTAGGTGCCGACAGAAAAACGAGCTAGTGAAAATGAGCTGAGATGTTATATCAAACATGATTCTCCTGAGGTAAAAAAACTCAATTTTCTTGCTATACCACCATTATCGGACTGTCAGTGTAACAGACATCAATGGTATAGTTTCCAACTATCTTAACTCTTTATCTCTGGTGAGCCACTGACAGCAGTTCATCATTGTTGTCGATTCACACCACTTCTGTAGCTTAAGACATCACTATTTTTGCAACAACGCTTGTATTTACAGCAATTACCAGAAATACAAACACTATGTTGCAAAAACATGGATTAGAGCACTAAAATGTGACCTGAAGCCCTGTAGTGCTATTTTTCTGAGGCTTTTTAGTCTGGGCCTGACAGACAGCTAATTTTAACGATATGACTAGCAACAAAAATGAAAAGCACATTGATGCTGTACACCTTTTAGGTATTTTCATGCTGAATTTAGAATTGTAGATTATATGTGAAATGAGACTGACAATTCTGACAATGGACTGTATCGATGGCGAAAGTATAAACATTGGTTCAAATTTTCTTCTATTTTTCTTTTTTCTTTACCTTTTTTCCACGTTTGTAGAAACATAAAAGGACAGTTACGACAAAACACTGTTCAGAAAAAAAAGCATATTCATCTATCTTTTCTATGCAAAAATAATTTGGAAATTTGTTGCAAAGTTTAGAATTTACAGTTGTTTTTGTGGAGGGCATCTGCTACATTTGGCGCTCCCTTGTACCTGCTGACACAGTGGGAAAATCATCATGGAGATAAAGAGTTGAAGAAAGCAAAGATATTCAGATGATGTAGGAAACATACAGACAAGGGTATGATACATATATACATAAATGAAGATACAGATACATCAGTTATATAGCTATTCTTGTTATATTTTATAGTTACAAACAGGAAGCATAGATAAGTTATGTGAGAACTTCACCTGGTCTCTGGAGAAGGCAGTAAACAGCTTCAGAAGCCCTTGCTTTGTAAACAATTCAAATTCCTCAGCACAATAGAAATCTTTATATTGACTACGACATCCAAAGAACAGCACCAAGCCTGTTTATAAAATGTGAAACAAGAAAAAATTAATCTAGGCTCAAATTTTTTGTTGCTTTTTTTTTTTTTTTTTGTAAATTATCTATTGGTTCCACAAACAAATCAGCACACATTAAAGAAGGAGTCAAATGAGAGCAATTGTTTGTAAACATCTTTTTTACAGGTAACAGAGCTGCCAAGCCCTTACAAGACTTTTTAGTAGTATGAAAACTTCTTAGGTAGAGCAAGACAGGTGATGGTCTTCAGAGGATGAGTGAGTTCTTTCATTAGATGTTTCAACCTTTAAGAATTAGTAATTTGAGTCATAACTTATTAATAGGTGGGTGACTTGCACTGGGATCCTTTCCAATGTAGTACATGTATATTGGGTAGTTATATAGTAAATATAACTCATACGATAGTATGAATAAATAGTAAATATTACTCATACGATAACTGCCTAAGTCATATATTGGTCTACAACTTAATAAATACTTTGAGACTTTTAACTAGGTTACTCATAAATCGCTGTTTCCAACTTTGAATTTCGATGAAAACTGGCATTATTTGAATTAAATGTTGTGTATGATGTACGTGGTGAAATAAAACTATTTGTGCCATTTCTCTCAAAATGGCCAAGATAACTTGGGCAATTGCCTTTTTATACCAAATTTCATAAATAAGAACAGAGCATCGTATCAAAGAACTCCTGACAGTCAAACATGTTTTTTTTTTTTTACATTTTAAGAACTAAGATTAGAACTTACCTCCCATCTGTTTGACACATCTTTCATGTATCAGACTTCTGAAGGGAGCCAAACCTGTGCCTGAAAGAGCCACAATAACATGACGTCATTGTTTCACACTTTAGTTTGTGATGGGGACACATACATTATGAGACGCAACACAATGAAATCAGGTAATGCTCAATTTTTTAGCATACAGTGTTACTGTATTGCTTTAAAGCTTACTGATTTCCCTTTCTG
Source organism: Peronia verruculata (assembly GCA_038406235.1). Lineage (NCBI taxonomy): Eukaryota > Metazoa > Mollusca > Gastropoda > Systellommatophora > Onchidiidae > Peronia > Peronia verruculata. The sequence continues at coordinate 6,025 of JBCAUA010041438.1, forward strand.
TATGGAAAAAAAAATTTACTTCTAGCCTGAGTGAGAGGTAAATAATGGCAATCAAAGACCTGCTGCTGCGTCTGAATTTAATGAGAAATTGGCTATTCACTTTTGTTATCCTTACTGATCCTGATTCACATCATGTCACAAAGTAACAATTTTTGGACTTTTGCATTGCTCAACATATTTCAGCAAATTTAACTCTGAAGTTATATTTAGACATGAACATAGAAAGGTTATCTGAAAAAAAAAAAAAAGTATTAAAATTCCATGCCTCAGTTGATGAGTACCTATTTTCAAAGTGGTGTGTCTCACATCAAGTGCTATTGTTTCATTTCATAATTTCTGTCTGAGACACTCATAATAACATGATGTCATTGTTTGATACCTTAGTTTGTGTCTTAACAACCATTATAACCCTGTCATTGTCTTGTACTCTAATTTTCTCCTGGAATAATCAAAACAGCTTGTTACTGATTTAACATCTATAGTACTTGCACTTTATCCCTCCATCAACCATCCTCATAACTGCTGGAATGTGAAAAAAAAAAAAAGTCACAAATTTTTATTTTTTTTTAACAAATGGAAGTAAAAATATTCCATCCATATATTTCATCTGCCTATCAATCTATCCATATGTATCTTCTTACTTATCTATCTACCTACCCATCAATTCATCCATCCTTCATCACTACATCCACCAATCCATCCATAAATCCACACAGCTACTCATCAATTTACCTCCCTCTGTGCTCCTCCTCTCTAGCTTTGTACAGCTCTCTCCCACTATCAAAACCACATGAGCCATTTATTAATTTCATACCTGGACCAACCATGATCAGTGGTAAATTATGGTCCTCTGGAAACTGTATGGTCCCCCGCTTGACCCACACTGGCACTGTGGTCAGCTCTTCATCTGGTCTGAGACTGGCCAACCATGTGGAGCAAACCCCTCGGCGTGGATGATGTAATTTTGTGCGGTAGTTCACCACAGCCATCAGAAGGTGGAGTTCAATGGGGTGAGCCTGGTTTGAAAATTTGACTCTAAAATTTGTACTGCCTCTACCATTAATTCACACCCATTAGCCTTGAAAATAAAAATGAAAATATTTTGCTCCTATTATACACAGGGAAAAACACAGTTCATCAAACTTGTTTTTAATCCTACTTTTGTTCTTCATGAATGAGGATTCTTTCTGTAACTGATTCAAAATGCAGAGATATTCACCATGATGCTAAGTGCTTGGTGAGGACTGATATACCTCTATATATTTCCTAGGAATAGGATGAATCAAGTATTTGTATCTGAGCTATGGATGACAAAACACGTACATGCATAAATAAAAAATAAATTATTTACTACCCTCAGAACAACAGCAAATGACACAGATAAGGACAGACAGAGACCGTGGAGAATGTCTTAAGCTAATTTGCTGCACAGACCCTGACCATCTAAATATGTACTCGGAAGAAATATTCTTACGCGAGTACTTTATTCTGTATGGCCATTAGACCACAGATAGACAATAAAATGAAAATAAACTTGTCTATGGATTCATATTAGTTTCTTTACCTGAGGTGACGATGCTATAGAGAATGCCCTGGGCTGAAGAGGAGGAATCAAGTCAAACAAATACTGAAATGGAATATTTGCTCTGGTGTGCCTGAAATCTTGCAGGACCTGAATAAAAAAGATTCAGAAATAAGATATGATCACTAAACATGTAGTAGAAAAAATGACACTACACATATAGAGCAAATGTCTAGGTCATAAAATAGAAATAATATCTTTCCCTAAGGCAGAAATTATCATTACTCCAACATGAATATAATGTGTCACCAGGCCAATCCTAACACACTGGCACTTTCTTTTAAAGTAAATTAAAAAGTAAAAGTACCATCCCTTGACCCCCCGAGAGGGGAAATTGGCTTGGCCATTTCAGACCGCGTCGCCGCAGTGCAGCGCCACTGTACTCCCCCCAATATCTAGGCGTCCCTATACCAGGCCGAACACCCGCGGTAGGCATTGAAGGCTGACTGATTACATCGCCAGATTTAAAACACCGTTTAAAAATCAGTAACAAGAGACCAAATTGTTGACCTTAACAAAATTTTATTCATACAAATCATAACTTGGCAAAATGAAACATATAAATTAATTTAAACACATCAATGACACGAAAACATTCATTGGGTTCAAATCTGAGAAATATATAAGACATTTATTAACAATAGCAAAATAAAAAAAGGCGCCAAATCTGTGAGCACCATTCATGCAGAGTTTAACAAGGGTCACGCGATATGAGTTTCGCTCACCGAAGTCTCGTCGTCTCAGAATGAAAGTGTCCAAACTATTTTATAAAGTTGTTGCAGATAAACCAGTTTAATTCTAAGGCCATGATTTATTGCCAGCCTTCAAATGAATCCGGCTACCTGGCCTGTTTATAGGGACGCCTAGCCCGATATACATCAGGTACTCGTTTTAAAGATGGGTGGGCTGAGGAAAATTGTGTGTTAAGTATCTTTCCTAAGGATACAATGTGCTACCGTTGCGATTCGAACCACCGACCTCTGCTTCCAAAGGCCGCAGCACAAACCACTGAGCTAACATGTCACAAATAAATAAATAAATAAATAAATAAAAGCAACTCATTATTTTAAAAGTGAAATTGACCCTACAGAGTTTGTTAGCATCTTTTTACAATTTCCAACATAGCAGTTTGGATAAATCGAAATATGTTTAAACCGAAATAATATGCCCGGTCCCTAAAATTTTGGTTCAGGCATGTTCCATTGTATGCGGGCCAGTGAAAACTGGACATGAAATTCGGTGATCATCTTCATTCCAGTCTAGCAATCCTATCAAACCCTCCAGTCTTTTACTTACTTTTTCTCCCACACATAAAATTATCTGCACACGTAACCTTAACCATCCTTTCCCAAAGTTATGTGTGAACTCGGCTTTTTCCAGACTACCCCTCTCTGATCCCTCCTCCTGCTATAACCTCAGCTTTATCTTTTCGTTTCACACCCACACGCTCCTCCCTACCAGTTTTATATGCTATGTTAGGTCCAGTCAAATACTACACATTTCTTCCCCCCCCCCCCACCCCAGCTCCCAACCTAACCCCATGACCTTACACAATTTATTTTAAATTGGTTTTACTTTTAGTTAATAAAGCAGGTTTTCAATGAAGATTGCAAGATTTTCACAGCTTTACATGCATATCAAGTCTGTAAGAAAACATACTATTGATAGAAACTTTATATTTTATGAACGTTTACCTGGCCAGACGCATCTCCGCATTCTCTTCATCAAATTCTTAATGGCAGAATGTTGTTGTTTTTCTTAAGCCTTTCAATCCTAAGAGATAGGATTATCTCGGCTATTAGAAGTTGCCAATTTTTGCCGAGAAATTTTGTGGGTAGAAATTTGGAATTTGGAAATGTGGCCCGGACAGCGGCACTCAGGCCTACTCTTCTATCGATTTTCAACTGCCAAGGGTTCTTTAAAGTGCGTAACGTACACACGGGACCTCCGAAATATATTCGCCCTTATCCAAGAAGGCTAGACGTCGGGCTTTCCTACCCACAGGAAGCCAGGGGACCGTCGAGTCATTGAAAAAATGCGGGTTTTCGATCTTCGTGTCCTGTCATCCCCCGATGCAGAACCCGCGTTTCGATCCCGACCGCTCCATGAGCAGACGCCATACACATTGAGCCACTGCGTCCCCCACAAAGAATGGAGGAGCGCGGCAGCAAAATTTATGATCATGTTTACGCCAACATAACTGCATATAACACGAAACCGGTCAGTTGCTATTGTGTGTCCCGCGAGGCCACTCAAGTTAACCCTGGAAGCGTCAAGAAGCCAGTCTCTTCTTGGTTCAGGCTCATGGTGAGAATCCCCAAACTGCACTCATTATAGCTGCATAGAACTCATAATTCTTTCATCACATGAAGTATTACTATGTGGGAACTTTACTCATACATGAATGTTAATCCTAGACACCAGGATGCGCATTTTCTTAACATAATGTTGATTGGGCACGGGACTGGGACTGGTTCGAATCCTGACACGTCCTGACATTTTGTCCTTGGGAAAGACAATATTATTTACACACATTTCCTGGCTCGACCCACATTAAAATGGGTAACCGTTTGCCGACAGTGAACGTAGCCATCTTGGGAAGCTGCGAACTTGTGAGTGTCTCCATAATTTGGTCTGTCGTGGTAATAATAGAATGTAAAGCGATTGCAGTCTTTACTGTTGGGGAATAAATGCATTATAAATGCTTTGTGTTATTGGGGAGAACTTCCACGCACTGTACGAAAGGCATAATTCTTCATCACCAAAATCAGCTCTGGACAATTCAAGAGTTAATGTTATCACAGAAAGCCTGCCACTCCAACGTGTTCTGTTGAGGCTTTTAGGGTTAAATATACCAGATGTTATCAGTGTTGTAAATCCCTCTCGCCCTCTCCTCGCCCCCCCCACCCTTCCGACCTACCCCGAGGGCACCTACGTACGGCTGCTGACCGCCTGACCGCGGCAGTTTACACACTGGTTGAGGTATGGGCACAGTGAGAAACAATCCACCTGGAACACTGAGTTTGGACAGACTAAACCATGCCCATTCGCAACATAGCACAACGTGACGTTGCTGAAATGTGATGGCCGGACAAACCCACAAACTAAGATATTGTTCTTAGTCTGTAGTTAAACCCGGTTAAGTCATCACAACTGTATTCATCCAGTCGTTTGTCCGTTCCCCTTATCCATCCATCCATCCATCCATCCATCCATCCATGTCCGTCCATCCATCCATCCATTCATCCATCATCCATCCACCCACCCACCCACTCATCCATCCATCCATCCATCCATCCATCCATCCATCCATCCATCCATCCATCCATCCATCCATCCATCCATCCATCCATCACCCACCTTCTCACTCATCCTCACATATGTCCCCATCCATTCATCTATCTAACAATCAAGCGATTTGTTTTTCCATCTTCCTCCCTCCACCCACCCATTCGATCTGTCCATCCGTCCGTCCGTCCGTCCATCTAATCATTGATATATCCACCAACTCATCCACTCATCCATCCAGTTGACAATCCATCCATCCTGTCCATCCGTCAACTCAGATCTATTATAAATGATTTCCCAGAGAATACTGTTTGTGTGTGCGTGCGTGTGAGTGTGCATGTGTGTGAGTGTGTAGTATGTGTTTGTGTGTGTGTGTATTTCTCCATTTACTTCGTGCTGCCGATTATTCATTCTATATAATCTTATTGGAATAAAAAAGAAAACTCAACCGGACATATAGTTTGATTAAGAGGCTAGTTAAAGCTATCTTTTCTTCCATGTTATAGCCTAAATATTCTCTCACTGTGCATGCACTCTCATTTTCCGCGTGCGCCATGAATCGACTGATTATTTTATTGTGCAACTTCTGGATAAATCAACAAAGATGATTATGAAATGGAAGAAAAATAAGCACTGACATCAGCTCTGAAAAGACTTATTGTTCTGAAAGCCTTAGTTCTTGTCATAGTTTATAGACATTTTTATTTATTTTTCTTTTTCATTTCAGCTAGCTGTCAGTCTGAGTTAATGTTTTACTTACTCCGCATAGTGATATAACGTTGATAAAAGGGAAAATATGTGCCTATTTGATGATTTGACAGTGTTTAGATTGGGTGATTTTCATAACACAAGATTAGCCAGCGTTGAATTTGTGAATTTTTGTTTGTTTGTTTTGGACATTCGAGTATAAAAAGTGTAAATGAAATTGAGGGAGAAGGGAAGAGGTATGAGAAATGGGGGGGGGGGGGGGGAGGGGGGGGGGCTGGGAGGGATAAGGTCAAAACCTTACTGCTCTGTTACCTAATGGTTTCCCCCAAGATGCCTT
>JBCAUA010041449.1:0-11939 GCA_038406235.1 Peronia verruculata
TAGATAGATAGATAGATAGATAGATAGATAGATAGATAGATAGATAGATAGATAGATAGATAGATAGATAAACAGATCCTGTCCGCCTAGTCCGTCTCTCTGTCGTGTCTGCATAGTCTGTCCCAGTGTCTTGTGCGTCTATTTGAAATTAGAAGAATAATAATACATAATAACACCTGTCTAGCGATGAGCGGTGGGATGAGAATGGCTTTCCTCCACGTCGCGGCGTACTTCATGACACAGGCATATACACACATTTATTCCCAACTTGCAATTTCTTGCTCAATAACAACATTGCCATCATGGCCAGCCGGCTGTGTTATTTGGTTTGTTTATTTTATTGAATATGTGTACCTTGACAACACGCCCTTGACCTCCACCTTATCCGTTAAGCGTGCTGCTCGTGAGGGCGCCACAGATCATTTCTGCACCAAATTATCCCCATTCCTCCCTGTTCTCTACCCTTCTCAGGATGTCTCGCAGTTCTAGGCCTGTCATTCCAGTCTCTGATGTTGTCATCCTATCTCTTCCTCTGTCTGCCTCTTCTTCTCCCTCCTTAGACTATGCCCTGCATGATCGCCATATCAACATTTGTTTATACAGTAATAGCGACCCTACGTTAGGGAGGAAGCATAGAGGACGAGCATTGCTGCTCCTACACTCCTAGCGGAGTAACACACAAGAAGAAATCATCCTCAAGCCTCAACAGAGGAGAGCAATAAAATCCTACACAGTGAAGTTTAGTGTCGGGTCGGAGAGTAGAGCTAACCTCGTCCCACGTGTCGCATATTTTAGTGCTTATATTTTCCTTGACAGCCTCCAGGGGGACACAACTTTGTGTCCAGTGTTCTAGAACCTTTTACACAGTTGCATCCCCTGTATAACAGTGACAGGCTTGTCACTTTCCCTGTCTCCGAGCAGACACGCCAGATTACCATTAAGTTATAAAATAATTAAAACCTTCCTCTCTCCTCCATATTAAATATCCTGCCCTCTCTAGCTTCAGTTGAGGTGGCAGTTCTTCACTTAGTGTATTTCTAACTGTTGCCGGGATGTTACATTGTGTAAACTCTCCCCACAACGTATTCCTCTATGTATTATGTATTTTCTCTACTGACAAAAATCAACTTAGGTGGAGGGAATATTAGAAATACCCTGCGTGAGCTAGCAACAGTGGCACAGAACTCTTCCTGTTGGATCTGGTGCAAAGGTGTGACCTTTACACCACTTGATGCCAAAAGGTAGAAAAAGGCCACTGTTCCTCTGAAAGACCGTCACCTGTCTTGCTCCACCCAAAGTATACCTACCACCATTGAGGGCACTCCATGTTCACGTGCTCGACATTGTCAAGCGTATTGCTAACGGCACATTGGATGTAATATAAGGGCGGTTTGGGTGCCCGCAACTTACTCCTTATAGACTTCCTACTTAATGGAATTTTTAAATTTGCATTTATTTGCTTTTTCTCTTCACTGACGGATAATATTCTAGGATATCTTTAACAACCCCCACCCCCTATTGGTCTGCCTTAAGAAGAAGCTGAGATATCGACAATTAAAGGCGATGGGGGTGACCGGTTGCTGCAGCTGAATTCAGTGAGAAAATGGCCGATCACTTTTGTAAATCCCTCTTTACAAAATTTTATATATAAATTATATAAAATTTTTATATATATTTTAGATATATTTTTATATATAAATCTTTATATGGACCCTTTGTTAGGCCATGCCACTAAATTACAATTTTTGGGCCTTTACTCGCTCTATTTCAGTCAGTTGAACTCTGAAATGCATTTTTACATTGATATAGAAGGGTTTGGTGAAAAAAAAAAAAAACGTTAAAGATTCATTCACTGTTGAAAAACGCGTAATTTCTCCCGTCGGCTTAGTTTAACAAACGCCTATTTCATCGTGTTGCATCTCAATTATATAGACAATTAATGAATTAATTAATCCCGAAAAGTACACAAGTAACTTAAATAAGTGAATATATTAATAAATAAGTAAGTGCAAGTAAATGAAAAAAATTAATTAGATAAATTTACATATGCAGATCAATAAATGCCTAATAAATTAGTAAGTGAATAGACAAGTAAATAAGAAAATATAAATAAATATAAAGGTCAGTATAAATAAAGAAACAAATTAAATCTAAAATAAATAATCAAATATGTGAATGAATATATGAAAAAAATAAATTAAAAAAATATCGTTAAGTACAACATGTATTGTATGTAAGTTGGGCTGAAAACTAGGTCAGCTTCTCAATCAGCCAGTCTGCTGAGGTTTTGAAGGCGCCGACGCTGGTTAACGTTATGACTAAAAGCTTGTCCTGGGTTATCCTGATAGAAGGCGGCTGTATAAACAAATATTGGGAACAAATGGTTTCTGGCTGTCATGTGTGTGTGATAAAAGAGTGGTCTGCTCAGTGGGAGCGAACACCTCAAATAACATTCAGGGATGAGGGAACTTAGGAAGTGAGGAAATGAACCCATACCTACTGTATTAGATCGTTTACTTTACTTTCTAGCTTGATATTCAAGTCTTTTCCATCTTCAGAATCTACCATTACCAGATTGATACACATACACGTACATGTATAGAGAGTGAGAGAGGTAATAGGAGAGAGAGAAAGAAAGAGTGGGAGGCAGAGAGAGAAAAAGAGAGAGAAAGAGAGGGTGAGAAGTAGAGAGATAACTCGAGGAAAAAAAAGAGATAAACAAAGAGAGAAAAAGAAAAATAGAGCGGGAGTGAGAGACCCAAAACAGAGAGAGAGATAGAAAAACGTAAAGAAGACAAGAGGGAGGGAGAGAAAAAAATGACACAGAGGAAGAGAGAGGACTGGAATCATGAAAGTATGTTAGAACGTTTCTACCTTGAGCTGTTATTAATAAATATAACATTAGGACAGTGGATACTGGTAGGGGCAACAAATTTTGTCAGTCACCATTATCAAACTGCCTGATATATTTCACTGGACCTATGTGTGTTCAGAGAGAGAGAGGGAGAGAAGAAAAGAGATTGAGAGAGACAAGGGAGGGAGAGAAAGAGAGAGAGAGGAAGAAAGAGAAAGAGTGAGAGAGAAATGGAAGGAGGGAAAGAGAGGAAGAGAGAGAGAGAGAGACAGAAAGAGGGAGAAGAGAGAAGGTTTGAATGGACCATAGTAATATTATTATGGAAAACAGATAGTCAGTTTGTAGTGGGTGTTGTGAAGCTGATTGTTTCAAAACCGTCAGTCCGTCAGACAAAATGTACATGTTTAACCGGTGACGTCTTTTACAGGGGGCACGACAATGTCTCAATCGGCAAATGTCTGTCTGTGAGACAGTACGTCTGTTATGGTGACGAGAAATTTTGTTTCTTTTTTTTTTTTTTTTGTGGGTTTAATGGCACATCAGCACAATTACGGTTATAACATGCCAAACATGGTAAGATACGTTTACACGTCAAGAAGAAGAAGGGAAGGAAAGTGGGACAGAAGACAGGAGCAAGGAGAGAAACAGAGAGAGAGAGATGTCAGCCCTGGAACCTTGAGGATAGCATTCCATGGGAGATATCTTACCGATGGGGGGCTTTTACCACCTGCAGGTGGCGAGCAGAAGACTAAGATTAACGGAGATTATTTCATTGTATGTTGACATTGTGGTATTTTCGCCACGTCCTGTATGTTGTGCCCTAGGTGGGAGTGAAGCTACGGAAAAAAAGGAGGGGGGGGGGGCTGTTTTTAGACTGAATATGCAGTTAACCTTCGAAATATCATATCGTCGGTGTCATGCTCTAACAGCGTAACTGGAAAAATTTGAATTTTTTTTTTTTTAGCCGAGGATAGCCAGAAACCTACATAGATTTTCAAAATTAAATTGTCATGAGAACACAGAATAGCATTTGGTATAATCAAAGACACCAGAAAAATTGTTTTACAAAATGAAATTTAGAAATAATACAGTTTTTTTAGTCTCCTGAAAAAAAAAACCCAAATCCAGTTACTCGGTTAGAGCATGACACTGACGAAATACATGTATGCCAGGACATGAAATATAAAATGTCAAAATGGTCCACGTAACAGAATAAAGTGATAAAATAAAAAAAAAAATTTTTTTTTAAATTCAATGGTCTTGTTTGTTTGTGATGCGATTGAGTCGTAGATCACCACTTAATTCAGTCGAACATAGCAGAAAACGCTTGACTTAAAAGGTGTGTCAGAGGATGCCCGCAAAAGGGTCCAAAGTTTGTTTGTATACCTACTATGAAGATATAAAAAACCAATGGCTGTCTAATTTCCACTACTGAATTATCTAAGTAACACTGAATGTTTATAGTATACAAACCACATTTTCACATTAATGTGAATTATAACGATGACATCAAGAGAATAAAATGGATGATTCATTTGTAAAGCTGCCTTGCTTGTATCTAGAGTAAAAAGAAAGTGAATAGAAAGTGATACCACATGTAATACACAAAGTATGTGAAGTGTGACATGATAAAATCACATGCTCATTAAAGTGAGGCATCTGGATATAAATCATAATTTTTTTCCACAATAAGTCAATTTTGTATAAACTCTTTTTTTTCTTCTGCACAAATCCTAATGTCCATTTAAAAATACATTTTAGAATTGAATTTGCTGAAATATATTGAGTCAAGGTCCAAACGTCATAATCTAGTGACATGATCTAAACATGGATTGATAATGATTAGCAAAGGTGATCAGCCATTTTCTCACAAATTTTGGTTCCAGCAGCAAGTCACCCCAGTTGTGTTTAAATACTTTAACTGTCAACATCTCAACTTCTACTCAGGGTAGAGCAAAGATTGCTCACCAACAGAAAAGGCAAATGAATAAGCTTTCCGGTGATAACCAGGAACACCATACGCTTCTGATTCCATCATGCTGAGTCTCATTAACCCTAACAGTTCTGTGATAGCAGAAATCATCTCAGACACACCACAATGAAATCATCAAACTGAGGTGGCTGGAAAAATTATGTGTTTTGTCCACAGTGGATGAATTTATAATGCAATCTTTTTTTTCTTCACAGATCCCTTCTATATCAATTTAAAAATACATTTCAGAGTTATACTGTATTAGCTGAAAAAGATTGATAAAACACCCCAAAATTGTGATTTAGTGGCATGGCCTGATAAGGATTATTAAGGATTGACAAAAGAGACTGATAATTTTCTCACTAAATTCAGCTGCAGCTACCAGTCACCCCCATTGTCTTTGATTGTCAATATCTCGACTTCTGCATGAGATTGAACAAAATATTTTTTACACATAGAAAGGGAAACAATAACCTTCACAGTGACACCAATAACTCCACATGCTCAAAACTTGACAAAGGCCTGATGTCATTATGTCACATCTCAGTTTCATCATTTCGTATAATAATATATTAAAATAAGACTTGCTGTAGCACAAGCCATTGGATGAATTATGCCATTATGCTGCTATTCAATAATTCATATTAGACTAAGCAAAAACCTGGAATCCCCAAAAGAGTGTTTGTACCCCCGCTAAAAATAGGAACACTCACTAATGTTTGTTGCTGCTCCACCGTGAGATCACGGAACAATTGCAACCCACTCCGTGCATTTTTATTATTTAATGCGTTTTTTTTATGTCCGGGGTAATAAACAGTTTATTTAGATTTCCAGCTTTACAGAACAAATCTATTAATCAATAACGGTATTTATTGGCTCATTTCTTGTTTTTTTCCAAAGACAGCGTCTAACAGCTCCCATGTTCAGAGAAGCATGTGACGTATCAGTTGTATTTTGGCACAACTCTGACCTGTGTCACTATGGCGAACCCTAATAACATGTTATATGTAAAACATCCCAGCATTTGATGTGACATTCACTAGCATTCACAATTTGGAATCTGAGTTCACCCCTGATCAATCCTGTATCACAAAACAAACTAAAAAAAGTCTCTCTGACCACAAGTTCACTTCTTCAAAAGAATGAAAGTGATAATATCACACACATGTATGGGTTTCGTCCATTTAACTAACAAATAATAGACTTTCTGTTAGATCCACCATTTTGGCCAAATCTTCAGCAAGTTCACCAAAGGTCAGCCTTATCTCTGTACAAATTACTACTATACACTTATCGATTAAAACAACAAAACAAAAGTTAAACTGTATCTTGCAGTCCAAGAGCTTACATTGTGACTTACAATGGATTTCAACTGCTAGTGGAAAAAAAAAAAAAAAAATTTTAGAAAAGAAAACAGAAAAATGGACACAAAGGGTGTGGGGGAAAATCTATGTCACTCCAAATGAAATCAAGGCAAGATCTGACAATGAACTAAGTACTCTAGCCTGACCATTCAATCAGACAAGAATAAACATCTGTACATATTTAAGCATAGAATAAATATGAAATTCAGCAGTCATAAAGGAAACAAATTTCTGTGAAAAATGTTTGACAGTCTAATGTTCAAACATCACAGTTATCCACAATTACCAAAGTGATTTCTTTTTTGAGAGCCTGAGATATGCAGGTGGTCATAGCCACCAGTACACAAGTGACTGAAGTTAAAAGTACTTATTTCGTCTTGGCAATTCAAGTTATGTTACATTCTATATATGTCTTTCCACCTCCTGGTGAAGGTTATCTTGACAGTACAATTAAGTGCCATTTTTTTAAACTGAAACCCATGTCTGCCTCAATGCCAGTTTTGCTTTTTGGGTAAAATGGTTTTGGTTCATTTTCTGAAACAGCTCAAATGAAAATCAACCTGGGCAACTGTGGAATAACCACTTTGAAGATTTGCACTGTTTGCACTGTTGTGGTTTATCAGTGCACAGATCATTTCTTGCTGGACTTTGGGCTGATGGAGAAGTCTAGCTCATCTGCTGTTTCAAACAGTCTCTTCTTTGGCTCTGGTAAAAATGTGGAAGCGCTGAGGTCAGAATTGGAAGCATTGGATACATAACTGTAGTGGTTTGATGCTGCGGGTGGTTTGAAGGTCATAAAACTGTCGTCCAAACTTCCTCTACGAGGTGTTGGTCTTGGTAGGTCATCTGAACTGACCTGAGCATCTTTGCCTCCTCGACCTGGGGTGTCATCTGGCCATTCCAGCTCAGATTTGTTGAGGAAAGATGGGAAATGGCCGTTGTATGATGTGGGTTCTGTGGAATAGCTAGACTTGTAAGGAGCAACATCTGGCTGATATGATGAAGATGAATGGGTGGCTAGGGAGGATCTGAATGATGACAACGGTGCATTCGAAGACAATGTTGATAAGCTTGTTGAATATTTACTGTTGATCTGTGAAGGAGGTAATGACGAACTGTTGTGGGAATAGCTAGACGTGCTCTGAGTGAGAGGCAGCGAGGCTTTGCTGTGTGAAAAACTAGAGGTGATCGTTGTTCCACCAATGCTGCTGCCAATGGAGCTGGGAATGTTAAGCTGGAGAGCAAACGGATTATAGGATGGTCCTTGTAATGCCACTTGAGTGGGAGTGGCCAACGGTTTCATGGGGTGGCTAGTGTGATTTTGTGAGGAAGATTTGTTAACCCTGATAGGCTCACTAAAGTGAAAGTTTGAGCTGCGCACTGAATTCCTGGAAGGATTATGGTCAAGAGAAGAGGAAAACTCTTGACTGGGACCTTGATAGGGGTCTATTGGCTCCTGTTTAATGTTCAGTGATGCGTCATGATATTTGGCAGGATTACTGAATCTGTAAGGGTTGGCTCTGAGAGTACTGAAAAACTGCTGTTCCCAGCTGCTCAAGGTGCCCGATGCAGGTGCCACACCAATACCATTTGTAGCTGAGGAAGGTAAATACTGAGAGGGTGCAGCAAACCTAGCACTGGGCAGGTGAGGAGGGACTGAGCTTGGCCGCGGCACTTGATGAGATGAACCAGAGTTTGGCACAGATGTCCCCGTGCTTGCTCCTGCAGCTGGCGGAAGAAAATCATCAGTTTTGGAACCGACAATGTTTCTCTCAGCTTTATGCATGAGCTCCAGACAGTCTGAGAGTTCAGGGGTCATGGACAAATCCAGGTCACTTATGTCTGGTTTCACATCTTTCGGATAATCACCATCCGAAGTATCCGGACAGCTGAGGTGACTGCTGTCATTTGTATCTTGTTGAGACTGGTGTGGTGATGGCTGCCGTGGGCTCTTTTTCGTGATCCCTTTTTTCTTGACAGTTTTCTTACCCTTACCTTTGCCAAGAGTTTTTTTGCCTGCCTGCTTTGATGAAACTGTTGGCCCTGAAGAACGTACCGACTCAAACTGTTGAGGCTTCTTCACAACAGACAAGTTATTCTTTTGCAACAACTCTAAAATCTTTTGGTCAAATTCGGGTATCGATTTCTTGCTGTCAAATACATTGACTGTTGGAGCAGCTGCTGAAGATTCCCCTGGATTTGTGGGTAAGGCCGCGCTGGCAGAGGATGGAGGGTCACTTCGTATAGATGACCTCTCCATGGGACTGGGCATTTCCAAGTCAAAGGATGACGTGTCATTTGTTTTCGCTGGGACATTGAAGTGAACTTTTCTTGGAGTTTTATCTCGATCCTCTGGATCGCTTCTCTCATTTTCCATATCTTCAGAAAAGAAAGTGGTCGAGCTTGGTTTCATGATGGATTCTGGGTAATGATTATGAGCTTTGGCGCTTGTGGGACCTATTTCATTATGTGATGCCCTTCGATGACTTTCTCGTCCACATGACGACTGTTGAGCGTGAAAATGGTCTGAGTTGTTGTCCTGTTGTGGTCTCTGATGCTGTCTCTGCTGGGGCTGAGATGCCTGATGGTGGCTTGAACTGACATGTTGCGTTTTCTGAGATTGTCTCTGTTCCCCTGCACATCTTTGGACAAAAGAAACACCAGTATTGCTGTTCTGAGTCTGCTCTTTAGGTCTATCAATGAAGACCTTGCCAAATAAAGTTCTCCTGACCCCTTCCACAGCTGGCTGCTGATCAGTTTTTGTTGACAAATGATTCGATGTCTGATCATTGGCCTTTTGGCTTGGCTCTGTACTAAACCAGAACCTTGAAGTGCCAGGAGTTGTGCCAGTTTTCAAAGGATTAGGTCCATGCTCATTTTCACTGTTCTTTCCATGAGATTTTTCCACCTGAGACTGTAGATCCTCTATGTATTTGTCACTGCGCTCCAGAGCACTTTTCAGCTGCCGAATCTCTTTCTCTTGTTCTGAAACTTTTGCTTCAAGTGTTGCGACTGTATATCGACCAAATCTAGAACAGAGGAATATAAAAGTGGTATAAAAGTAATAATGACATTGAAAGCTGAGGGACCTATAAATTTTGTTTCCTCTTCCAGTAATAACATATCTAAACTTTATAAACAAACTCTTCTGTGATCAAAATTTCAAGTACGGCTTTTTTAGCTCAACAATATTACAAACCCATAAGTTTGCTGAAAACTATTTTATCCCATTTAAAGCTAAGACATGACATTCACATTGAATGTGTGAGTATTAGAAATTGTGAGGCAGCTTCTAGTATCATGCTGCAAAGCCCTTTTTTTTTTCCTTCTAAGAATTCAATAAACTATTTTCAACAACATCCGTCATTGTGGAAGACTGGGAGCTTACAATTATTATATTTTAAACAGAAAATAGAATCTATTTCTCAGAAATAGGAAACTGCTCCATGTAATTATGTCTCCCAGCATATTAATTAAGTATTTAAAATATTCCTCAGTGTGATAGAATGTAATACAGTGGAGTCCACTTAGATAAACTCGCTTAAGATAAAATCTCAGTTAAAATAAACTTTCTTCCTGGACCCAATTTTTCCCTTCTTTTCCATTACCAATGAACGACTGGTTAAACTAAACGCCGACAATACAACCTCCGCTTAAAATAAACCCTTCATGTCAGCCCATGAGTGTAAACCAGTATATATAATGCGACTCAAACTCTCACTAAACAGTACTCTTTGAGCCAAAATCAAGCCCACATGCGCTGCCTGCTGCCTTGATGGTGTAAAAGAGCCATGTGTGCGGAAAGGGGCTGGGCAGGAGGAGGGGAGTGTCGGCTGGGAAGGGCGACGCTCACTATTACTCAGAACAATGGAGTCTCTGCATGCGAGGTCCACTTCACGATTAGCGAAGCCTCCCTTTCCATCACCTGTCATGCGCACGTCAGCACACAGTAGGTGGCGCCTCTCCCTTCCCAGTCCCAAACAAGCAGTATATGATAAAAACTACCTTACCTACATGCATGTACATGTACATGTAGTAGTTTCCTTCGCTTCACACTTGGCCATCGAACCGATATCAACATAAAATGCTTAGAATTACATTCCAAAATGAAAATGAGTTTTGTTTTCGTGGTGAGGGTCACGGAGACAGTTTATAAGAACAGGGGAGGCCACTGTATATATTATCCACCTGTTTTTCTTGAGTGAGAGTTTTTTTTTCCTTGAAAATAGTTAAGATAAACCTTGCTTAAAATAAACCTGTTGACTCAGTTCTGAGAGGTTTATTTTAAGTGAACTCCAATGTATTGTGATATTTTCTAACAAAAGAACTGCCAACATAAAGCTCCCATCTAGAAGGCTTGTCTTTGTAGGGTACTGCACCACAGCTTCTTATGACAGACCATAAATTGTAACTTTCCAGTCTTACTGACCTAAAATACCTTTTCTGGAATTAAAATGTCGCGACTCATTTTAAGTCTCAATAAACCTTGACACTTACTTCTTTGGTGATCTCTGGGCAATCTCAATTCGCAGATTTTCGTTCTCCCTTGTGAGGTTCACATTTTCATCCTTCAGCTTACTATTTTCCTATCATTCATGAACGAAGAGAAAAATAGATTCAAAATTCCTATAAATCAATAAAGTATTTAAAATATCTTAGAATTCTACTTAAACAAAGATAAAAAAGTGCTTCATTTCTTCTATCTATTCCATGTTTAAAGTATGGGCTTTTGCAGTTTCTAAAATAAACTGGCATGCAAATAATTCTGACACCATGCATTTCAAGTATCAATTTCTCTGTTACCTGAAAAACTTGAAGATTTAGGTTTTGGTGGCATAGAAATTACTTGAAAATGTTTGGCATGAAGCCCAATCATAGACAATTACACAGAATCTTATCTCTTGCATCTCATGCTCTTCCCAGCTAGGTGATTGTAAATTCAGCTATCAAACATGATTCCTAATTCCATGGATTTCGTTTTACTAATTGAAATGGCTCTGTGTCGATTTAAAGAAACATATTTACTTAAAACATGACGAGTAAAAGACCAATAAATTAATAAGACAAATTTGATCATGTGCATTTACAAACCTGTTTCAATCTTGCCATATCACCCTTTATGTCATTGTAAAGTTTTTCAGCCTCTTGAAGATTTTTGGTCAGAAGAAGTAAACTTGGTTCCTCCTGGGCTTTTGATGCTGCTCCCTTGTTCTGTTTGTCTTTCTCTTCCGCATCTTTCAAGTGGGCCAACAAAATGTCATTTTCAGTGCGGAGAATGATGCACTCTTTCCGCATCTTTTCAAAGTGCTCTTCATACTCATTCCAGAGAAGATCAAATCTGGCCCGCCTTAAATCAGGGGTGCTGTGGGTTTTGGCATTTTCATCTTCAATTCGACCACCTGTTGAAATACATATTAATTGTCACATTGTCTCATGAAAATCTTGTGCCTTACACTGATCTGCATGACAACACATTTCTCAATTTATGTCCATTTCAATTAAAACTAAGTTTGGAGTCAATGAGCTTTTGAGGCAATATCAAAAAAATGAAGATCTTAGTAAAATGATATGCTTGCTCATAAGTACATTAATTCTCCTGGTGCAATATTAGGGATTATTCCAAGACAGTCAATGAGTTGAGTATTGTTTATTATAACCATGTGCTCTTATCTATAGAGCTGTGCAACGAGGTCACTCAGACGCTCGCCGCGTGTAGCGGGTGTACACATTGGTGGGCTGGAACTATAAT
>JBCAUA010041460.1:0-11939 GCA_038406235.1 Peronia verruculata
TCTCTCTCTCTCCCTCTCTCTCTCTCTCTCTCTCTCTTCCTCTGGTGTATTTTCTCTCCCTTTCCTTAACAACTTTCCGTGTCCCATACTCCCATAATTTTTATCTCCCAGCGATGACAGAGAAGATGATTTACACGATGGAATCCCCCGTCGGTTCAGACATCTTAAGGCCAGAGGGTTATCGTTCTGTGTTACGCAGCCACACCAGAGCGCGAATAGTAATCGAAACGCTCTTGTGGGCAAAGCTGACTGAATCATGCTTAGGTTCAAAATAAGGGATGCCGCTCCAGTATCCTCATGCCACTATACTCTAAGATGCATTATAGATACTGTACAAATTTGATAAGATACCGAGGACTACGTACATGTCTCTATACTCTAAGATGTATGATAGATATAAATTAGGTAAGATAAAAAAAAAAAGTTATTTGCTCTGAATATAAAATTCCACTCTGTGTTGGTTACTGATTCAATGATGCCTAGATAAGAGATGTCGCTTTAATACATGTAGGCCAAACTCCATGTCACTATACTCTGAGATTTATGATAAGATAAACAATTTATTTGTCGTGACTCTAAAATCCCATTCACTGTTGAAGAGACACAATAGACATGTAAAATACATTCACACTTTCATGCCGACAATTATATCACAAAAGAACACAGCAGTCTGATAAAAAGAATGACTTAAAAAAAAAAAAAAAGCATTGTCCCAGCTTGATAAGCGTAACGCTGATGGCAGAGATAAATTGCTGTAAAGCTCATGGTTGGTTCTCGGAACATGTTTGTTACAGCACCCACTTCTTTCTGAACATTGCAATATTATAAAGGGGGTGCAGGGTGTCTCCCGAGTTATGTTTACCTTTTGATGTATAAGCCTTGGTCATAAATTGTACCAACAAGCGATAGAAGGCTAGTCCTTTAAAATGGCATCAATATAGGGCCTATATCCTCTATATGTGGCTGTTCCTACAATTTATGGCATGCTTAATAACCGCATTATGTTTTCAAGCCCTTCAGTTTCAGTCAGGCCCATTGTATATCACAAAGCATAAAATACATTAGATTCAGCGCATAAAAACTATCTTTCAAAATTTTGAAATAGACACTATGCCACAAACTGCTAGAAATCAGGACTATCTTTCTGTACAGGTTCCAACATTGTTTTACTGATCAGTTTTGCTTGCGATGTTGTTGCTGATGTTGTTGTTGTTGTTGTTGTTGTTGATGTTGTTGTTGTCGTCGTCGTCGTTGTTGTTGCTGTTGTTGTTGTTGTTGTTGCTGTTGTTGTTGTTGTTGTTGCTGTTGTTGTTGTTGTTGTTGTTGTTGCTGTTGTTGTTGTTGTTGCTGTTGTTATTGTTGTTGTTGCTGCTGCTGTTGTTGTTGTTGTTGCTGCTGCTTTACTTTAAAGTTAAAAACTTTCTCGTATGTTCAGCTCCGGGTCTTCACATTGCTCGTTAGCGTTTATAAGATGTTACATTTAAAATTGTGACGAACTGTTGCAGCATGACATGCTCCATGCTTTTAAGTCAGTTTCTTGGCTCCATCATCGTTTTTTTTTTTTTTTTCTGAGAACAGGAATTGATATAGGGGCCTATTCACTCCGGAGATAGTGGTAACCAAAAAGATAGTCTCTAAAAGCCTTGTCTTTAACCTATATTGGAATTTTTAAAAAAAGAAGAAGAAGAAAATAAAATAAAAAGTTGTTAGTTCTTGCAGTGTTCGTATTAAAGAAAACAGCAACAACAACAGCAACCAGAACAACGAAAAAAAAAAAAAAAACCCAAAACGTTAATCTCATTGGGTTTCGAGGTAAACAATAAAATAAATAAAACTAAAATCTTTAAAAGAGAAAAGGGGGGGGGGCGGAATAAAAGACCATATCTGGCATTTCTGTAATTATTTTTTTCCAAACAACTGTATTTTTTCTTCTGTATTTGTGTGGTCACACCTTAAATAGCAGGGCATGAAATTTGGCTTCTTCAACTCGAGACATACTATCATGTACATGCTCTTTATTCTTGCCTCTGGCTTTTCTGTTGACCGTTCGGCACTCCAGACACTCCCCCGCCCTGGCGAATGGTCACAAAGTATAGTATAGGCTTGCCATTCTCTCACCTGGCTCATTAGTGAGCCCGTAACTATGCAGTAACTGGAAACCCAACGTCTAACACTGGTGTGTACTATAGACATGTGCGATAACTGAATACAAACAAAATCGTTGTCGACAAGATAAGTGAATGAAGGAGCCTTATATCTAGGGAGGTAGGTAAATTCCTTTTCTGCTGTAGTTTCTACCATTCCTCACCCCCCCCCCCTCCTCCCTCTTTCCATGATCACCCCCCCCCAAGCCCTTCCCATCTTCACGGGGACTCTCAGCCGTGATGAGATGGGCAGATAACCCACCTTCATCTTCTTCCCACTCTCAGGCCGTCAAGAGTTGTGCCCTCTATATTTCCTGTACGCTTGTCTTGCCCAGCCGGTAGGTAGTTAGTGTGAGAGAGAAAGACACCCGGGGAGGGACGGGCGGAGGGGGGGAGGAAGGCTGGCTGGTCTTACGGAAGGTAAAGCGAAATCTCAGCCAGGAGCTACGGGGGAAAGATGGAGGAACGAGGATGGGGGAAGAGAGAAAAGGAAAGAAAACGAAGGAGTTGGATGGTTGGGGTGAAGAACATTCGAGAGGGATGAAGAAGGAAAGAATAAAGATGAGTGGGAATGGAAGGGCGGTTTCTCACAGGGAGGAACCTTTCGGAACGATTAATGGGG
This sequence comes from Peronia verruculata, assembly GCA_038406235.1. NCBI lineage: Eukaryota > Metazoa > Mollusca > Gastropoda > Systellommatophora > Onchidiidae > Peronia > Peronia verruculata. The sequence goes on from JBCAUA010041460.1 coordinate 2,767, forward strand.
TGGGGACGGAATGGCAGGGTGGTAGGCTGTCTTATCCAGGTCGGAGGAGGAAGGAAAAGAAGGGCTAGAAAAGGCCGATGAAGCTGCAATAGTAGTAGTGGTAGTAGTAGATCTGCTCTTAATTCCGCCCCCCCCCCCCAGCCTCTCCACCCTTCCCCTCCCCCCCTCCCTCCCTCAGCCAGCTCAACTAACATAGGCATCTGCCTTGCCCTATACTACACCAAGAGCTTTCATTTCCCTTCACAGTTTCTGTTCAAAGCCTTTGGCTCGCTCATTTATCAAACGCCGTGTGCCCCAAGTGCTCACGTAGTGGTTTTAATTTCCTTTACATCATTTTTTTTTAACAGTGAACTGAGGAAGATTTGAGACCCTTGTATTGCCTGAAAAGGAGAGTTTTGTTTTTCTTGTAAAACGCGCACTGGTGATTTATATTGCTGTTCTATCAAGGTATTAAAGGTAAGTTTTGCCGATTATAGGACCCCACTGAAAACCCCATGTAATTAATTGTGGTTTCTTTTAAGGTTCCCCTCCCCTCTTTTTCCATGCCCGTGGGGTGAGGTTTTTCAAGCAATATGGCGTGCCTGGGGCTGTAAAGTAGGTCAGGCTCTGATTTGAAACATGCCTTGCACGTGCGTGCCTGGTAAAGACCGCGGCGTGTGAGCGGTTAGAGAGTCGTGTTGGACTGAAGTCTTCACAGAGTGGATAAGTCACGGATTAGACTGGGTGAGCTTATTTTAAATCTTATGTGAGATTTTTTTTTTATGCTCAAAATCAAATTATTAAATTTACAATTTTCTTTATCAACAGAAAGCTTCTTTAACAGATTTGGTTAAAGCTTAAGATAATATCTTCCATATACGCTTATTACTACTTATTGTGACATTAGCTAACACGAAACGGTTAGTTATAAAAAATGAGATAATAAAATAATAATTCAATTTGAGCTACTAAATTGACTATGTTATGAAGATCGCTCAACTAAAATTAGTTGCCGATACTGTAATATCGAAAGTAATAAGATCTTGCCATGTCATCTTAACCAAAGCCACTGCAATAACTGTGTAACCGGCTTGTGAAGTCACTCGTTCCAAATGAGTACGATACTAATGGTGTTGCTCAGGTTCGCTCAAGACGGGCGGTGATTGATTCATACAAACCACATGTTTCGAAGGCTAATTTGGCATCCAGTGAGTATTTCAGCATTCCACATGTGCCGTTAATGTTTTTATTGTCGAAAGGATTAATGTAGATATTGCCGGAAGTGTAAAGCTAAATGATAACCAGGTGACTTTGATGATTATATGTACTTCAAATATTACGATAAAAATTTGCGTATTTCCTCATGAGTTTTCATGCGCTGATTTACACTCTTTCGATAACGGTATTGTTAGCCTATAAATTCATACCGTAGGATAATCAAGTATCTTAAACGGGTGACTAAGATTTCTGAACGTGTCCGTTTCATTATTGCTAGACAGAATAACATTGGGGATTACCACGGACGCATAATAAGACTGCCGTTATCTCAATATGATGTTTCAAGATTTCTTATAGTGGTGTTCTCTCGACATGCAACGGATCATCAGTTAAACTTTTCATCCATATTCTCAGCTTTGTTGTTCTCAATAACTGCATGCATTTGTCCACCCCCCCTCCCTCCCCAAACACTTTATTTCTTAGCTGATTATCGATTTCAGTTGTCTGTTGTGGTTTATCCTCTGCCTTCTACATACGAAATTGCTAAATTTTCATTCTAAGAGTATATTTGAGGGATGTTTATTGTTAAATACTTTAAGCGGCATAGATGAGAAAAAGACATAAGCAGGCGTCTTTAAAAGTTCATCGCCACAATCTTCGCGTTGAGAGATATCCTCCCTTTACTTAATTACCTTTTGTAATCACTAAATCAATGGCTCATCAGAGAAAACCTTAGCCATTGCAAAGGCACGTCAAACGTTTCAACAGCAACTGTAATTTGAATAGATGAAAATAAATTTTACCAGATTAAGTAAATTTCAACGATTGCTCATGTCTCAACGATAAATTGACACTGGCTATATTCGAATTATACTTATGTGCTCTGGCGACTCAACGTAAGCGATGAACTTGTTTTTGTCTTGGCTTGATCTGTCACACTTGAAAGTATTTTGATAAATTTTCTTAGTAGGAATCATTAGATCATTATAATTAAGGGCTCTCGGTATACTTTTTATTTGGGGGGGGGGGGGGATTGATTCCCTCGTGCCAGAATTAGAAAAGCTTCATCTCTTGAAACAATGACAAAAAGAAATCGTGAAAGACGTAGATTCCCAGACATCGATATGAGTTTACTTTTGATAAGAAACCACCGAGAGATGTCTTCATATTAACACATTCCATTTAATAATGTGGCAATTTAAAAGTAGCTCAAGGCTGCACATACAATTTAGACAGGTCTAGTCTTTGAAGTGTTCCTCAATGTGAGGCAAGTAATATTATGATATTATAATTGGGATCTGTCTTGTTTGTTGTTTGTCTCAAGGCAATATCAGTGATACCAGACTGCAGGGCTGAGATGCCGCATGGCTATAGCTGCTACCCATAACCATAACAACAGTTCTTTGTTGGCCTGTTCCACTCGTGTCTTGTATTTCTCCAGACAAACTGTAAACACATGTTTACAGCCATGTGTCCCGGGGAGCGATAATGTCCGAAGTCTCCCAACTGCATGTACCACAGTGAGCATCTAGATTATATGTGTTTCCCTCACACGCTGTGAGCGAAGGTCTAAGGTCGGGTCGTTATCCGGTCTGAATAGCTAATGGAACCCCACAATTTAAAGTCTTTTTCATCAATGACAGCCTGCGATTGTTCTGTAACGTAAACTAACACTCTTTTGCTAATGCTATTCCCTTTTTAAATTGTTCAGGAATACGAGTTATAAAGGTTAGTTCTCTGAAACCTGAAACAGGCATATCTTGGGTGGTTTATATACTCCGAATGAAGCTGCTCACTACCTCAATCAAAATATTTTGCTATGTTTTGCAAGCTTAACAGCTTTACTTCAGGCTGCAAGGTGCTTTTACCTATAGTGTTAAACATTATGATATGCACTGACTATGACTTAACAGGGTAAGAAGTTTTGGACAATATGGAAATGTAAGAGAAACCTCCGACATCTTACATCTCGTTATGTTATATTTTATTGCAGAGCAGTGATCTCATACACGGTGTAAGAGACTCAGCGGGACAGCATCTTATACTGAGATAAAAGTCTGACGAAGTCTTGTGGAAGAAAGCCAAGCTTTTTTAAAGTTGCCCGAGATGGATTCCCAAGACCAAGACTATATGGCTGGACAAGTGGACCCCAACAAATATCAGCATCATATGGATGGTGGACAGCATAACGGCGTGGATTATGATGACCATGAAGAAGATGGCCTGCAACAGCCAGAGCAGAGGGAGGAGGAGGACCTAGATATGGAAGAGGAGGGAGAGGACGATGGAGAAGAGGCGGATACCAGTGTGGAACACCCCCAGGACTACCAGGAGCAAGGCTACGATCAGGAAGAATACGCCCCTGAACAACAGGATGACCAACAGCAACTGCTGCCGCATACAGAGGACCCGAACAGTACCAGTCTGCAGCCCGGAGTGCTGCCTTATGAGGAGGGGACCCCAGTGGATGTGGTGGTGAGCCAGAGTCCTCCAGAGCCCAGGGGCGAGGTGGAGATTGAGGTGGAACCCCAGCCAGCGGAAGCAGAGGCAGCACCTGCCTCACCTGCAGATGGAGCGACCCCCCCAGACACAGCTCAAGCGACACCTTCCACCCCGACCAGCCAGCCCACGACTACATCTACGCCCAAGTCGCTGAAAGAGAGGATTAGTGAAAGTAAGTCGCTGCTGTGTGTTCTTGAAGCCTAAGTCTCTTTCTGATTCTTTCTTTAAAAATGTCTTCCCTTCCATTTATGCCCATGTATCCATCTCTCTCTCTCTGTCTCTCTGTTTCTCTCTCTCCTTCTCTCTCTCTCTCTCTCTCCACTTCTTTCTTACCTTATGCATCTGAACCAATATGCCAGCAGGTCCTGTGATATCAAATTGATCGACATGGCGCGTATCATTTCCCGCCTCTCGCCAAGTTCTTCAGCATCTGCTTTGTTGTTGTTGTTGTTGTTGTTGTTGTTGTTGCAAGCCTTCTCTCTTACTTCTACTCCCCCACCACCTCCTTTTTTTCCCCCCTCTTTCTGTCTCCCATGTTTCTTTCCTTTTCACTTCTCATGATCGTTCAATCTTTCTCCCGCTATCTACCAGTCTCTCTCCTACAGTGATCTTTTCTTACTTCCTCTGTTCTGGAGTTCCCTCTCATTCTCTCTTTCTTTCTCCAGAGAGATTTGTGTCATCCTTTCACAATGTCCTGTCCTCCATGCTCTCTATGCCCTCCCTATGTAAATGTATCGATGTCAGCCCAGTAATCTTCAACAGAAATGAACAATATTAATAATAGCGAGTATTTGTATAGAGCATATCCTTCTAAGCGTTTTACAATCTATTATTACCCCTACAGACCCATAGAAGACACTCATAAACGTTTTCAGCTTCCTGGGAAGCATACAAGGCGGCTGCCTGTTAGGCGTTCAAATTCTTATCAGTTTAACAATATCAATCACTGTCTACAGTTGGGTACCATTCAAACTTGGATGGAGTCAAGAAATGTGTGTAAATTTCCTTTCCCAAGGACAAAATTTCGGGACCTGTCAGGATTCGAACCCGGAACTTCAGATCCCGAGTACAACGACCCAACCGCTAGGCCACCGACACCATCAAATCCAATCGTACTGATCTCATCATGTGATTATCTTCCCCTCTGCTCACTTTTTTCAGAACAGTGAGAATCCCTTGAAAAAAAAATCCAGAAGACCACCAAATTAGCGGGGCTAGTGTAACCCCAGGCTGCACGAGTAAAGCCATATAATGATCTATATCCTCAGCCAAACAAAGTCAATATTCGACCAAGGGCATACATTTTGTCCTCCGTGAGAAAAACTCATTTTGCCTTCCTCCGCCGTTGCGGTTATGGCTCCGTACGTCCTCTGTTTCTACACAAAATCGCGACGTCGTGTTTATGTTGTTTTCCTGTACCGCCCTGTTTCTCTTTGTCTCCCACCCTGCAGTGTGCCCTTCTTGCACCGATTTTCTTAATTTCTCGGCAATATATTTTTCATCACAATTTCCTTTTCTTAAGAGAAACGCTCGTGTCCGTTGTGCGCAAATTCAATGTTCTTTACCTCTCCAAGATTATTGATCATAACAGTTTTCTTTGGTGAGATGATGTTTCGTTTCAAAAGAAAAGAAACCGTAGATGAAGAAGAACATTGATTTCAGTAAGAGTTCTAAAGAGGACTCGGCATCATGTCGGCAAGGAACAATGATTATTCTGTTACATGATCCTTCCAGTGGCTGAGGGAAATGGTAATGGGCTGGACTTAGAATACGAAGGAGTAGTAGTAGTGCTTCTATACAAGCTATATCATTGATTCCATGAGAATCCTAGGAGTATCCCATTGATTATCAACTAGAAATATAATCTGGGACAATAATTTGTGGAAGTTTAGCTTCTGACGGATGGGAGAGTACAATGAAAGATCCAAGATCGGGTTCTATGGAGGTCATTGACCTATGGCCTAAACACTGTAAAGATGACAGCCTTGACAGGCAATGGTGATAATGGCAGTGATGATGACATTGAGCTTAAAGTTCATTTAGTAGAAATGTAATAAGAATACGAACTGTTAACCAGAACTAACTTAATGAACTTAAAGAGAAGACAAACGATCTGGGAAACTCGATTTATGTTAAAAATTGAATAACTTTATGGTGCTGGCCAAATTTTCGAACTTTATGGTTCTTCACCGACGCAACAAAGAAATATATATATAAATAGGGCCTATAGAATATTGCTGCCCATGAAATAGATTTTAATTGAATATTATACTCATTGTGCAGAAGAGAGTTTTAAAATTAAAAAACAAAAAGTGAATAAATTGACAGCTTTTTTGAAGAATTTGAATTTTGCAGCTTCTGATTTATAGTGATCAAATGGAATTGTAGGACTTTGTGTCGTCTCCTTTTCATTGGTGTGGTTTGTATATCTTCTTATATATTTCATCCCTAAGGATGGCATCGCCAAGCATTGCTCCTTGTTTACGTTCATGGTCGTGTAGCCTGTTTTTCATGATTAGCATATAGCACTAGTATAAATATACTTCGGGGATTTAATAAAAGTGCACTGAGAAGAAAGTGAAACAGACACGAGTCCTGCAGTTAGACGGGGAATTTTGAGGAACAACTAGACACACTGTGTATGAATGTCCACTCCATTCTAGCCATTATTTTGAGTAATAGATATCACCCCATCAAAGATAATCTGCACAATTTTCAGATTCGCCCACCAACTTAGCGGGTCTTAGGATACGACTTCATCTGAGCTCTGTCATCATTGGGAAAGAGGCAATCATATAAGACGCAGAAATTAATATAAAAATTTGATAGAAGGAAAAGGAGGGGGAAAAGGAGACAGAAGGAAAAGGAGAGAAAAAAGAAACAGGAGAAAAAAAAAAAACAAAGAAGAAGAAAAGAAAGAGGAAGAAAAAGAACATGTCCATTTCAATGGAATCTTTTCCAACCAAATCTGTTTGGGGCCTGCCTTGCCCAGATGCTAGGGAAAATTCGCAGCCTCAGACAATATATGCCAGTTTGTATTCCTTTGGCTGGCTACACTTGCCTGTTTACACAGCTGCCTGGCTAAAAGGTCAGCGATCTCGGAGGGACTCACTTCTAGGACTTGTAAGAGTGCAATCTAGCAGGTCGTCCTCGTCAAACCACCCGCTGGTCAGTGTAATGGTCATCACATGTTTCCCGTCGGTTATTTTTGTATCCACCTTGCCTCTAATTCATTGAACCAATGCATCCATTGTCTTTGTACAGTTCGAAGCAATGTCTTTCGTGAAGTTGTGGTTATTGGGTTTCAAATATCGACATGTTGGATCTGCCTTTTCGCACATATCTCTATTTTTCTATATAAGATAGTGGGTAATGTTGAGTAACTGTGTTCAGAGACAATATTTAGATTTGAGCATAGAATTTATTTTATGTAAACGTACACTATATACGTAATTTACTAATACCATCTGCATGGGACAGGCCGACCGTGAATATAATGACGACTGACTTCTCAAAGCAGAGCTAGTGATATGGTTTTGTATATTCCACTGGTGGGATATATAGAGTTAACATTGGATTGTCATGGAGTCGATCTGATCGAAAAAAAAAAAATCGTTCATCATACAACCTACACTGGAAATATCTTCGAAAGACACCAGATAATGTAGTAACATGGCGCTTACATTTATTTATATCATCATAAAGCATGAACTGTCATTTTCTTTAACATGAATATCACTGTGCGACTGTTCAAAGATATTCTGACACTTTAGAGTTTTGTTTTGACGCTACAAGAATTAAAATACAGTCCGGCCGTCATGTTCTACGTGAGCGACTTTTTCAGGAACTCGTGGCAATCTCTGCAGTATCGCTTAACTTAGGAGTTTCTCGCCTTCTCTCTAACCCACCTTTCGCGCCCAACACACCCCCTCTCTTCTTCTCTCCTCCTTTTTTCAGTCTCTTCTCTAAGTGGCATGAAGACAAAGCAGTGTACAAGCTCTGGAAGAGAAGACAGGAACCTGTTTGGGAAGATCAGGAAGTGGCAGCTATTACCATTTGCTTCTGTTTAGAATGTTTGTACTTGAATTCTACTCCAAGAGCCTTATGTTTTGAAGGCATAGAGAGGGCATCTTCTGCCCTTTGCTTAACTTCCTCCTCCCAAGTGTTGACCGAGAATGGCAATAAGAGTAACCATTTCGTGCTTGGCTCCAATGGCTTGTTGGTTTCTCTTCAGAATTTTCTTTCTTTTGTTTCTCGTTTTCTTTAGATCTTGTTTTTGCAGCGTCTGTTGTTCTCTTGTCAGATTTGCTGGCGAGGATAGAATAAGATAGATGAAAAAAAAAAAGACTAGATCTGATAAAAGAAACTTCTTTGGTTATAAAAAAAAAAAAAAACTTCTGTTGACTTTGAAACGTCCTCCTTCTCTCCTGACAAGGTAATTAATGTCTGCTGTTATTGATGTTGTTGCTCCTGTTATCAAACTCCGTATTATTATATATACTGCACTATTGATGTAGTTATTTTAGTTGCTGCTCTGCTAGTGTTGCCAGCATTGTCAAAACTGTTATTCATTTTTTTTTTCGAGATGTATAAACAACAGGGCACAGGAAAACTTCAAAAACAAAGGCCGGTGAACGTGCATAATTATGGCCTTGTCAATGTTGCAATCCATTGATAATTTCTTTTTGCTGTGTCTTTCGAATTTTTTATATCTTTTATATTCTATTACGTTATAATTTTCAGTAAATCTCCATGCAATTTGTTGTTATGCATGAGCTCATTGAGCATGTTCTCCACTCCACCCCCACCCCTCCCCCTTCTCTGCCGCCGCTCATAGGGCAGGTATGCCAAAGTTAAAGTAAGAACATTCAGCAGTATCCCATTTTTATTCTAAATGTGTGTGTTTTACGTTGTACTGAAGTATTTCTTTCTGGCTCTGGTCTGAGGGTTTGGTGAGGGTAAAGATAATGCAAAGAATACAGCAGAGGGTTCGTTAAAAAATACGTGTGGGCAGAGCCAGATGTATCCTTGATTACATGAAACATTATTTAAAGGCTTTACCCACTTCAAATTCCAGATATAATACAGAAACATCATTCAGCCTTTCCTCAAATGTCCTGCTTTCAAAGAAAAGAAAATTTAATTATTATTATCACGTTTTTCCATTGAGGCATCAACTTTTTAATTTTTTGCTCCGATTTTAAAAAAAATGCGATGTCCAAACATGTTACACTGTTTGCAATACTTCGGGGCTAAAATGTAAACTAGTCACATCAAACGCCTTTTTAACTGCCAAAGAAGAAATAAGGACTGTTTAAATATTATATAAACACTCTATGTTAAAAAAAAAAACCGTTCCTGCATGCATAAAAATACATACATACACATCAAGTTTTTTATTGCATACATACATACATACATACATACATACATACATACATACATACATACATACATACATACATACATACATA
>JBCAUA010041471.1:0-11938 GCA_038406235.1 Peronia verruculata
CCAGATCGGGTTCTTAGAGGGGTAAATTATAGAGGAAAAATTCGGTTTCGCAGCAGAGGCGGGCTCTTAGGCGGACCGGGCTCTTAGGCGGAGGGTTCTTAGGCGGAGACCACTGTATCTTATGCACAGGTAAATGAGTCAGAAGTCGCACCGGGTGATTTCGATCTATGGCTTTTTCTGTTTTCCAATTCAGATACCAAATTTATAATTTTTGAAATGAAAAAAATAAATAAAATTTTGGTGTTTGTGTCGGAAAATAGGGAAAAACTTTGGCAAGTGGAGATCACCCTGCTCGACTTCAGGCTCATGCCCTGCAAGACATACATGTATATTTTCATGTTCTGTAAGAAGTCTGAATTAGACAGTGTGATTGCAGCCTGAGATATTGCAAATTGTTGAAGAAACAGGGGGCAACCCCTTAAGACCACCTAAAATCAGAAGAAAATCAGCAACAAATGAACACTCTAGTACAAGAATTTATACACTCACTTCACAACATCCTGATATAACCTGCTCATACAAGAAATAATGTTCTTATTCAGAACTGAATGCTCTTTCCAAATTTGCACTATAAAAACAGCAATATCAGACCACCTTCATAATCTTCCACCCTGATTTCTCTACTGGAGTCCAGCAATTTACAGCTCAATCTGACTGGTTGCAAACAGATTGGCCTCTTGACACTTCTAAGGCAGATAAATATGGTAGAAACACACTCATACACTCACCATTGTGTTTGACAATAACAGCTGTTTTTGCCAAGTTGTGGCAAACTTTACAAACACCTTGTCACCAGGAGATTTTGGTATGGGTTCATGCAGACAAGATAAGACTCCCCTCACCACTGCTCTATAACAATTTTCAACTCTCAGAACTTAATATCTACAGCACTAAGGATGTACACATAGCTCTTGAGAAAAAAAAAAAAAAACAGTGATGAATACTGAAAAAAATTCAGACGTTCTCTTTTGACTACTTGTACTTTTTCTGCATACTGGTATATTATACAAGGAATGACAAAGCAATGGATGATTTTACTTCTAAGTTCTCAATTATTTTGTGGACAAAAGTATCTTATTTTCATTTGTACCGTGAATGGGTTTAATGTCTGTATGAATTGCATGTCATTTATGAGGAAATTTTTTCATTATTTGACAGATACTGTATTTCTCATGTTCAAGTCAAATGTGTCAAAAGCTAGCATAAGAATACACTATCACACTTGCTGGCTTAATTTTACGAACTCTGCAAGTTTTATCTTTCTACACACATAGTTTTCTCAGTCTTTGACTAGCTACATTAAAACAACTGGCTTAAAATTATTGCGAAAAACAATGCCTATATTGATTATATGAGCTTTAACTAGATAATATTTGAATATTATTGTTGCTCTATGATAACAGCAACTGATGTTTCATGGCATTCCTAGCATGCAAGCAATCATTTAATATAAGTTATCAATTAATGTCATTAAAGAAGAAATGAAGCAACAGAGTTATGTACACGTATTACAATCATAATGGCATAACTCATCATATGACTTGTGAAACTAACATTTTTTTTCTCATTGTCTAAGACATATTAAAAATGACTTATGCCTTTATCCTAAATCAGTGTAGGCAATAATGTATAGATTTCAGCTCCTGTCCCCATATACATTTTACATAACTGTATCTTTGATCTAAATTGATAACTCACCCTCCACCCCTCCTCCAAGAGCAAAGTATATATTTGATTTTACAAAATGAATAAACAACAAACAAAACCTTGGACACAGCACAACCAAGCTTAAGAACAAACAGTTATACACATGTATATTTTAAATTCTGCATCTGCAAAATGACAGAGATATTCTTACAGAATCTCTACACCTAAACAATACAGCATTTAAAAAAAATAATTAAATTTTAATCTTAAAATAGATTATAAAAACAAAAAAATAATAAAACAAAAAGCCAATTTTACAATGTCATATTTCTTCTAATCAATAAAAGAGCTGAGCATCTTTCTGCTGTTGCAAACCCCTCAGCAAAGCCACATGATGCCTGGCGAAGGATAGCACACCTACTTAAATGTTGTAATGTTAGTGTCAAGATCTGTGTTGTGTTGTATTCAAAAGCTGTTCTCTTTTACGGTATAAAGGTCAGATAGATCACCTGTGGCTGAATACATATGAAGGGTTGCGGGGCATAATGAGACATATCCAGAATCGCTGCTTAAAGAAAAATGGCAATTTGTTCTCCAGTATTTAGTAATTTATCATTAAGAACAAGAATTTTCTGAAGACTTTCAGGAAGGATATGTCGCGTTTGATGAAAAGGAAAGTGCTTACCACTATCACCATTCTCAGTATTGAGAGGTATAACTCAAAATTTTCAAAAATGGTATTTGTCGTATTTTACCTGAAACCCTTAATATTAATATATATGTATATCCATATACATGTATCTCTTTTCATTTGACATTGTTCCAGGTTGAACACAAGAACAAGATAATCAATGAAAAGAACATTACAACATGAAATGCTGCCCATCTCAAGAGGAAGGGGGAAGGAAGGCAAAATAGCAGTTTGATTACAAATGTCTTCACTTTTGGCTGCTCTCTTAAGTAACTAGGACTATGAGTGAATACACTAAAGTCCATGGCTTTAGAGCGAAAAAAATGTTTTGTAATTTTGTCTAACAAATTCAATTGAACCACTTATAATCCAGAAACTCATATTTCATTGAGTAATACAAACTTTTAATTAGATCATCCAATACACTATAGGAGCGTATTTATAACAACCCTTTCAAGATGAGGAAAACAGGACAAAATATAGATTATGCTGAGAGCAATTGTGACAGGTAATGGTTCATTCATTATAATCAAGTCCAGTTTGATATTTATTATTTTAAGAGAGAACAATCCATAAACTTAAAGACAGCCACAAGTAACAAATAACTATGAGGAAACTGATATCATCTGGTAAGAAAACACCTCAGCCACAAACTAAAGACCATTTCATGCTACCTTTAAAAATGTAGATATCAAGTATGCAAAGATTTCATGAAATTTCTACCTATAGTACTCAAAGCCTAGAGTGCTAATGATGAGAAGAAATGGTATGCAACTGTTTTTTTTTCTTTTTTGTTTATTAGGCTATCTTATGTGCCCTGCCATATTTATGTAGTATTAAGTATTTCTTCACTGTCCTACAAAACAGAAGTTATATACATATTTAATACACCAAAAATCTAGTTATAGCATTTCCAAATGCATAGAGAATACAAAAAAAAAAAATACTCCAGTCTCTCAAAATTCCAGTCAGGTCATTTAGCATTATTTGGATTTTCACTCCACACTTAGATCAGCAGCTCTTAGAGCACAAAAACAAAAGTGATCTTCACATGAATGTAGTGATCTGCATATTTGGCAGTTCCCACTCAAAGATTTGGACAGGTTTGATCAAGCAACTAGAAACCAGCTGGGCTTCTCTGAAGCAGAGATCTTGATGGACAATGGAAAAGTAATCAAAATGGCTGAGCTGTACACAGTTCAAGCAAACACTGTCAGACATGTGTAAACTAACATGTTCTGAATTCAGCACCTTTATCATCTGCAATGATACAGTCTCGGCTTAGATGTGTAAAAATGCCCAGGACATCTGCAGCTGCCTAACACAATGCAAGAGACACTTCCAGTCAACTGTAGCAGGCTCCCTACATAGCACCTGTACTACTTGATAAAACTGCTTCAGTCTTGACAAAGATGTCTACTATACCCTTGGCAACTGGCTAATAATTAAACAATGCACTAAATGCTTATGTCATCTGATCACAGTGATGTTGTAACCACCATGTGGAATTAAACTGTGTCAGCCGCATGCTGAGTTTCCCGAGAACAAAACAAATTCTCCAAGGAATTTATTATATAATGTAAGATAAGATTTACAACAAGATGTATAAAGAGATTGTTATCGATGAGTTATCTATAACAGTTATATAATAGCAGTTTGCAGTCTGAAGAAAAGTAACACAGAAGATAAATAATAACAACCAAGAGAGAAAAATAAGAATTAAAGTAACCAAGAGAAACCTGATGAAATGATTCCCTTATCCTTGAGCTATGACTCCCAAATAAAACAGAAGAAAAAATCTGTACATCAGTCACTGGTCTTGCAAGAGCTTCAGACAGCAAGAGGAATGCAATGTCAATTCTTTAACAGCTGACCAGGAATGAAAAAGATAAAGTAACAAAACAAAGTCGAGAAAAGGTTTCATAGTGAATCCTCACAGACACAGATAAATAAAGTATAGTTATCTTGTGAATTATACAATTGTATTGGGCCACAAGAGAAGAACCAAAACTCTGTTGCACAAAGTTTTTAGGAAAATGAAACAAAATGTTCGAATTTGGTGTCTTGCTTAGCAAATGATAATTAATGCAGTCATAAGATCATAAGTATTTCATACATAGCAAAAAAGGACTATGTATCTCATGTACAGGAAAAAAAGTTAAAGTGAAATGTGTAAAATGATGAACTGATCACTGGCCACAGTTGTCCTGGTTTACCACTAGGTGTCTCAAGTCACTATTCTATGTAAAAAGAAAACAACATACATCTCAATGTGTATCATGATGATAGAATATCAAAAAAACTGATTTTTGTGTCACTGAATCATTCCAAATCCAAATACAGTTTGATATACTGTTCAATATCTTTCGCAGTACACATTATTTGTTGAGTGCCTGATGTCTCTAGGCAAGATGACCCACTCTCACACGTTACTGAAAAAATGCTTGTAACTATAATGTAACATACACTAAGGGTATGACAAAGTGCTGAACACCATAAGCAATGCCTGAAGTAATTGTACTACTTCTATTCTCATCCCTGAAATATTCCAGAAATGTTCATGTTGGATGAATTAACTTTCAAAGCAAGACAGGACAAACACACATAAATCTTTATCAATACATAACATTCTCTAATGATTCTCTAAATCTTTGTGAATGAAGCCTTCCATGAGCACTACGACTACAATAAAGTGCTAAACATCCTTGAAAATGCCTTTCAAATGCCCAAATTACAGATACTAACTTTTTTTTCTTCATGCCAAACTACCCAAACATATAATAAATGCATAACATCATACAAAGCTAAGAATTTCAACCCTAGTTTCATGGGATGATGACAAACATACTGAAATACCACTGAAACCAAAATGATGATGACTTGGATGAACTCAGGACAGTCAAATACCAAATGTGTTGTGATAAATTGCTGCTGATCCATATTCCAAAGTAACTATTTCACACAAAGAGAGCACAATGAAACATTCAACACATGCTGTACACTCATGATCAGATCTACATAGCATGTCATTGCCGCCATTTATTCATCTGGATCAAAGATCAAAACTGGACGAAAATGTTCTAACATGGGATATGTACAAACACATCCAGACAGCCTCTGTGTTAATTTCCAACTTCTTTGGCTAATAGAAATGTTCATAATCCACAGAAGTAACCCTTTTTAATTTTGCCATTCGCTAAATGTATATCAATTGATCACTATTTGCTGAGATTGTTATGACAGAAAGGATATCCAAGCCTTGAGCCTGATTATGTATTGTGGTAATTGGTATTAAAATAGGAATAAGAGGATGGTAGTGTAAATACCATATCATGACAACTACATCTGTAAAATCAGTGGTTTCTTTTATGGCTGTGGCTAAAACTGACTGAAATTCTCCAATGAACAGCAGGGACGATGCTTGCAGAAACATTCAAAATATGATATTTGGAACAGCTGCATACTTTTTGCATGATATCTTAATTAAAAGTAAATATTTACAGTAAGAAGGCAACACGACTAATATAAGCATTTTTTCATGAGGTGCATTTCATTCAGTAACATTCCCAATGGACTATGATAAATTACTGTATGCCCTTTGAAGTGTCTTCTTCTAAATGCTTACAATACCTCCACTTTTCTCCCAGGTGTTCCAACATTCAGACCAGTGACATTCTCTGTTATGTGAACATATCCAGCAGATTCATTACAATTTGACCTCAACAGTTGAAACAAAAAAACCCCCCAAAAAACAAGGTTTTCTCTCTATAAGTCATTGTGAGTGCAACCACCAGACAAATAAGTTTCTATCCTATCTATAATTTACACCTCCACTACAAGAAATATGGTTCATATCCCTTGAAGAAAAAACTTTAAAAGTTTATAATCACGGCTTTTCATCCTATGAGATAAAATGTTGTAGTGTAAGAAATTTACATGTTATCGCTTTTGATTTCCATCACTGCAGTGAGCAATGCCCAGCACAACATGTGTCTCTGTTTGTTTCCTGGTTTTTCTATCAGAGCTTGGCTTTGGCTCTTGTGATGTCAATGAAAGGCTTGGGCAACGGATACAGAGCCAAGTCACGCTTGAACTCCATCACATCCGTGATGATGATTGGCTGAAAGGAGAGAAGATAAGCAGAGGATCAAGATAGAGACAAAAGCTCTCAGTGAAGAAAACAACCCTTGTAGAGCAAATGCTAACACTAGGCTTAAAATCAACTTACTCACGGATGGCCTATATGATCATCCCAAAGGGAAAACTGTTTCAGATTAATGCCTACCTGAAGCCACTATTACTTAACTTGCAGCTAATTCATGAATGTAGATGCACATATGAATACATATTTTGTCCAAATGAAGTTCCATGGTGACTGCAGTTCACAGAGCAATTGCTAACACTATCCCTAACACTGGGCTGATCACTGATCAACATTAACCCATCAGTGCTCATAATATCATATTGTGATTATTTTGAGTGAAAGGTCTATTACAGACCACTATCTACACTAAGCTACCATCACTCTTTGACAATGATTAAGGTTAAGGAATGGTACAGTAGGCCTATAAGGCAGTATCTGATGAATACCTTTTCACTGCAATACTTTTTCATTGTATAAATTGTTATTTGGAGAGTAACTCATAAACTAAACAATAATTAAAGGGCAAGTGTTTCAAAATATCAGCCCATTGACAATTTTAAGACTACCCTCTCTAGTACAAACCATTGGTAGGGCAGGAGCTGGAATGAATCCATCTTTCTCCGCTTTGTCATCTGCCTCAGGTGGAGGTGACACACTGTCTGTAGTGCTGCTGTCATTGGTGGTACCATTCTGCTGCACAGCTGACATCACATGTACAGAAAGTTTGTGTCGCTGAGGGGCATTCACAGCAATCTTGTCCTGTTATTTAAGCAAAAAGGATTGCCAATAATCAACCTCGGAACTGTTTGATAAGAGCTTCCTCCAGTATTATCAAATACTGAATGCACATGAAGATACAATATCTCAATTCTGAGAAACAATCTGGCAAAATAATCTATGAATAAGAGCACTTCTGAGAGAAAATGAAGCAAATCTTTTCACAGGTAAATATCGGAATGGATGATCTTTCAGATTTTAAAGAATCAAGATCGTGATGGTCAATGTATTTTTTTTAATTTGTAGTTTAGGATCTCCTTTTAAACTTGCTGTAGTATAAGGCTGAAAGCTATGACCAACAGATTAGATTAGAATAAATCAGATTAGATTATGTAACATTAGATTACGCAGAAATCCTTAACTATATTTTTTGGGAGGAATAAAAAATAGAATTAATAGCTCAAGGTATTTTACCTTATAGAACTGGTATAGGTCAT
Organism: Peronia verruculata; assembly: GCA_038406235.1. Taxonomy (NCBI): domain Eukaryota; kingdom Metazoa; phylum Mollusca; class Gastropoda; order Systellommatophora; family Onchidiidae; genus Peronia; species Peronia verruculata. The sequence continues at coordinate 7,697 of JBCAUA010041471.1, forward strand.
CCTTGCTTATGTTTTTAAGAAAAGCCACCTCAATAGTGTCTGATCGGGGGGTGGGGAAAAAAAAAAGGAAAAAGAGAAAAAAAAGAGAGTAAAAGATGAGCCTCAAACACAGGATTTATTTAATTTCACAATTATATGAAACTCTGAAATTGCTATTAATGGATATGGATAAACTGATTTAACTGAAGTTTCAATTGTTCAAACCAGTTGCAGTATTTCCTTTTTATCCATATGCATTACTCAGAAGAAACCTATAGTAGTGTCAGTAGTTGTCAAAGGAAAGAATTTTAAATTTTAATTACAAATAGTGTTCACAACCGATGCTTCGAAACAAAGAAAAGGAGGTTTAAGATAGCAAGGGAAGTCACTCAGATAATATAAACTTTAGGTATCCTGATAATATCCCTGAAATTGGCAGTCGTCATAGGTTCTGGGAGAGGTTCTGGGCTATAGGCACAGTGTGCACACATTTAGCCCAGAATTGTTCTGGGCGAAGCACTGAAGGGGTTAAGCAGGAGCAGCCTTTCCTCAGGTATTGTTTAGCCTTGTGTCATCAGTTCATCAAATATCTAGCCTATTCTGTCCAATCCTATCCTTTCCTAACCTCTCCTATCCTACCCTACCCTCCCCTCCCCTTCCATAATCTTATCCTATCCCAGGTTATTCCATCCCATACTATCTTATTCTATCCTATCCTATCTTATCTTATACTATCCTACCCTATCCTATCCCATCCCATCCTATCTTGTTCTATCGTTTACTATCCTATCCTATCCCAAACTATCTATTCTAGCCCATCCTGTCCTGTTCTGTCCTATAATTCCATCTAATCAAACCATCCTATATACACAAACTTCTCAACACATTGTTCTTTTACCTCTGTCAAAGTTGTAGAAAGAGGATATGATCTCTGTCCAGTATTTATTATTTTGCTGCACCAACTTCTTGGGTTTCTCCAAGCGCTTGCTGGACAGGGCTGCCACATGTTTTTTGAATTCCTCCTCCGACATGTTGCGAATCACTTCCTAGAAAACAAAAACAAAAAATAAAAAATAAAAAAATTAGAATGAATATACATGACCCAGAACTTGTGCACTTTTCTATAATGCGACTCCAGCACAAGGTGAACTGCTGCACCTAGCTATGTCTCATCAGTGCAAAGTAACACTGAGGCTTGTCCCAGCATTCTTTTCCAACCATCAAAGAAGCCAAGATAGTGACTGATCTTTACCACGCATCAGATGTCATGACAGACTGAGACTTAAACATAGACTGGATCTTTTTTTGAAAAACGGGAAGAAAAATTAATGGAGTAACTTTAACAATCCTTCCTCTCTGGAGATTTAATCAAGAAAGATCCACTACTACCACTGTTTCATTCAGTGAAAGAGATACACAAGAAAGATACAGCTTTGCTGTACTTATCTTTGTCACACTGAAAATTTTCTCATGATTTTTTTATCTTTTTTTTTTTTAAAGTGCTACTATCAGTTGTATCTCAAACATGACCCAGAGGAAAATTGTCTGCCCACAAGAACGAGAAAAACAAAAATTCTGAATGTCAATTTTAGTCCAATTAAACATGTATGTGTTGACTAACACTATACTCATCATAATAGCATAATAATGATGCATAATAATGAGTAATCATCACAAACTTTAACCCCAGCAAAAGAAATCAAATAAACTGATCTTGCTACATTTGCATTTATACTGGATTATTGTAGATGATAGAAATATGCTAATAAACTGTAAGACAAGGTAACACTTACATCCATCTTCTGTATAAAGGCCTCAATCCTGCCCTCAACATACTGGGGTGGCTTGGAAGACTGCACTATCACTCTCAGACCTTGTACACCTTTGGATCGTCTGACTCCACTGAATACTATGTAACCTGTATAGGTAAAATTAAACTGAACATGATGTCACTGAAGCTCAAGACTTAGCTGATTTTGAAATTCTCTGGCTCCACCTAGTGCAAATCAGTCTGTGTTGATAAGAGCAAATGCTGAACATAACATGATATCAATGAAATTCAAAAAATAGCTTATATTAACTCCATCTTCTACAAATCATCAAAGTAGCTGAGAATAAATATCAAACATGACATGGTACCAGCCAAGCTCGAGGGATGGCCTATGTAATTCTGGATTCTACGATTCTACTCAATACAAAGCAGCTTGTTTTCACAAAAGGAACTGTAAGATAAAAATGATATCACTCAAGCTCTCAGGATGGCAGTTTGGGGTTCTTCTACTCCACTTAATGCAAGAAGTCTTTATATGTGGAGGAAATGCCAAATATAACACAACTGAAATTCATAGGATACCTTCCACAATTTTAGATTTCCTGGCTGTATGTATAATATAAAGTAGCCTAGGTAGCTGTATGCTAAATGCGGCTTGGCATTACAAAATTCAAAGGAAATCTTTCAAAAATACTTCAGATTCTCTCATTTTGCATACAGCTAATGTATAGCTGGGAGCAATAAAGGTCAAATGACACACAGACGGATCGAGTGACATTGTGACAACTTACCCAGTTGTTCCTTGGTTCTGAGAATGTTGAAGCAAGGTTCTGCTATAACCTGGAGAAAAAAGCAATAGATAGAAACTGAGTGATTTTAACCTTTTGTCTCCCGGTCATTTGGTCTAACTTAATTGAAACCCCCATATCCACTTTTTTGTCATTTATTTTATATAAGAAAGAGAAGTTTGTCTATCAATGCATATTTCGTTTCTGATCTTTATCATTAAAATGATCTCCTAAACCCCATCAAGACACAAAATCCTATCAAAATAAAAATTACAAGGCTGCTTTGTTTATTCAGTATAAAAAATTATAATACCAACAAAGTTCATCAATGGAAAAAAAAAAATGAGAGTATATTACTCAGGTGAAATAAATGACTTTGCTATAGCTCCTGTGCTGAGATATTCACCTTCAAAGGTGACTTTTGTGACCTCATCCAATTCATCTAATCCAGTCATACACAACCGTTTGACAGTGCCACCTAACACAGCAATTCTACGGGTGTGTTAATCTTATTCCTGGCAGAAGAGTTCAATGAGCATGTTGTGCTTTGCTCTTACCTGACAGAAGAGTTCTAAGAGCATGTTGCTCTCTGTGTTCTGTTGTCCACACTGGTAATAAACCTCAATGCTGGAGCTCTCGTGGACAAGGTTCTTCTCTTTGTGGAGGAAGTAACAACCTGAGGGATAGAAAAATTGCTAAAATTTGACAACTATGCATTTCACGTTATTCTTGTTCTTTTTTCTACTTTCCTCTTCTTTAGGGTAAGCAACATCCTGACTAACAGAAATTATCCTTCTATAACTGTGTCTATGGTTTGGTTCAGTTCCAGCTTGTGGTTGTCAGAAATGTCTGAGAAAGTGAAGAAAGTAACAGCTGTATATATTACTCAATGAGAATCTTCCAAAGTGACCCCATCCAGCTAAATCTTTGTAACTGATGTGTTTTATTATCTGAGTATAATTATGTGTATGGTTGTAATGCATAATAATGTATGCGAGTATACAATTGTATTACATTCTAATGTATGTCAATATAGAAGTATATTATCATATTTCTTTGCCATAATATAATTCTGTATGTATGTCAGTGTAAGTCAATGCTCCTGTTTGCAAGATGTGTGTACAAGATGTGATTTTTCATGTGTGTGGCTTGCAAAACATTCTGTTAAGTGCTTTGAACCCTTAAGTGGTGAGGCATTTCTAAATGCCCTTTTATCATTACTATTATTTTTAAGCATCGTAGATCAAATTTATCATGTGATTGGAGTTTCTACATCATTGGTGTTTTGAAAGGTTAAAACTTATCAGCCTTCCAAAGCAAAAATTTTTGGTTTCTGCATAATTTAAACTTTGATTTTCACTATGAATTTACAATTTTGACACCACAACAGACAGAAGGCAAGAGACTTCTGAAATATACCATCTGGCAACTGGACTTCACGCAGCTTCCGATGCTGGCTGGGCAGGAGAGGTTTGGTTCCATTGTTCTGCTGAAGAATTTTCTCCACATGTTCCACCATCTCCAAGGCTTGCTGGTATCAGGATATGATTGATGAATGCAAGAAAAAAATTATTCCCAGAAAATGTTAGTAGCAAATTATTTTTTGTTACTGTTTTTTTTTTTTTTTTTAACAATTAGGTATTTTTTTCAAAATCACATGACCTAGTGAACATCGCTCACATGTGGCTTTGTTTACTTGCTCTG
>JBCAUA010041482.1:0-26011 GCA_038406235.1 Peronia verruculata
ATATATATTTTCCTGCGCATATTCATGGAAAGTTTCCCACAAATAAAGAGCTACATGTAGCTAGACAAATAACAATGAATTATTACTGTTAGATTTTCCTGATATGTAGAAGAATCATAAGAAGCAACTGAGGCATTAAGCAATGACTAATCAGTTCATACACTAAATTTCACCAAATAAAAAAAAAAAAAAATAATAATTTGCAATGGTTTACCTTGGCTCATCAATTCACTGCAACACAAATTTATCTCATTCATTTGTTTACAGATAAATCAAACTCTGACATTTCACTGCGAAATGCTGCTAATAGAAATGTTTACCTTAAGAAAAACTTCATTAGCAACAGGGCACCTATTTTTATTGTCAAACATCAGGAGATTCTAAAACACAGAATTCTTATGGGAGCATTACTACTTTTGCAAAAATGCGCTTCATAAATTTTTCGTAATCAAGAGGAATAAAGAAACAGAGCCACAAAGTCACGGCACAGATTTGTTTGATTGTTATTTATTAGCTCCTGAATTTCAATATCAACAATTTTGGAATCATTAGAAACAAATGTTGATATGTGTGTTAAACACTTTTTTTCTAATCAGTGTAAAAATTTTCATTAGTGGCCAATAAAAAATGTAAGCAGGTTCACAAGTAGTTGATAACATAAGACTTAACATGTTAGACAATATTATACATTTCAAATTAATAGTTAGAATTATATCCTCCACTGAAGACCAACAAAAGCCAAGCCCCCCTTAAACAATAAGAATACTGCCTTTGTAATGCATGATGCTGCAATCATGGAATATCCAAACCATGGATCAAATAAAGCATGAACAGTTCATTTCTCATAATACTAGCCAAACTGAAACCTTCAAATATGCATATTTTTATATGTAATTTACCTGAAGTACAGGGCTAAATCTGTAGCCAGAATAGCACTTTCTAGGAGAGAGATAACTTGTTTGTATGATTCCTCAGACAAACTGCGTAAAATATCGCTGCCCTGAAAAATGAAAATGTTACATATACATGTTTAGATATTTTTCAGTCCAATGAAATTGAATTATTCAATGATTTATTCACTGGAAATAAATCTTTTACAGCACAATTGCAATCAATCCAGATGATTGAACTAACCATGCAATATATGAATGTACCTAAATCATAAATGTAGAAAATAACATACGGTACTCACAGCATCACAAAACCCCTGAAATTGTGACTTTTGTTCAGGCTGTAGTTAAGTATTGCATGGCCATTAATCACCCTTCCCAACCCACACGTCATGGGCTCAACAGGCAGAATGGGCACATATGGGGGAACTCTTCTGGTGACCCAGAAATTGATCACTTTAAAGCCTTACAACTTCGGTTCTTATTGCAATCCATTCACTTGTAGTGAGTGCATTCGAAAGCTTAGTATAAGCTCTTTGAATTGGGGAAAATCCAGTGTCTCTATCTGTGAGTGTGAGTGATATAAATGTTTGAAAATGAGCATAGAAATCTACATTCTTGCACCTAATTCATTTGGTAATTAATTATATCTCAAATTTCTCACCTGGAAACATGACTGTTTTTTGCATGACTGTGAGGTGCTACATTTAAACTCTTAAAACATATCCTCTTCACCGTTACTTTTTATGCTGAGTATCACAAACTTTGCCAATTTTCTTATTAAGAGAGAGTTTTCTTTGATGGGCGCCAAATTGAATGGGCATCTGATATGTTTATCATGTATTTACAATGGATGAATATTCATTGGAGATACCTAAAGCTATTTTGAATGGTCTGTGTAAAACCTGTGGAAGAAAAAACTTGACTCAGAAATAAAGAAATAATTACCAAAAAACCCTGTTTGTATGAGACTGTGAAAAAGAACATTCACTTTGGTAATATTATTGATATAAGAGAAGATATACATGTATATAGGACCCACTCTAACTTGATGTGCTAATCTTGTTTTTCATCCACATGACATGTCTTTGAAATGTCTAGCAGAGACAAATGTGCTACTGAATTTAAAGTAGCCATGATACAGAAGTACTATATAATTAACTATATGCTTGTTTTCTTCTCAGGTTTTATTCAAATAAAATATTAATCAATGGGTAAAGAAATTCAGCAGACAGTAAAATATCATTTCTTGAATAATTAAAACAGTTAAATGAGAAAAAAAGTAGCTATGGCGTTATTATTTTTGGTGAAAAGGGATATTAACCCAAGAACTGCGAACCACGTATTTATATGACAGGTGAATCGAATCCCCGAATGTGATGCCCATGTTTATTTGTGGGAGCTTCTCGTTGCGCTGTGATATTTCTCACCATGTCACTTAAACTTGGGGTTTATTGACTCCACTTTTGTCAAATTATTGCTATAATAAGTATGCACAGCTCAACAGACACTCCTTCACAGGGTAAAGGGAACTTTTTGAGTGACACAATGCAGGCCCAGAATGACCACCTTGATCCCTCCCCTAGCTCCACCCTTTTTTCACATGTAATAATATTACTATAGTCAGAACAAACACCCTGAGACTAAGTACTAGTGCCGAGATCCAGATTGACAAACCCGGCAAGCCGTTATAGCCCTTAGGCTGGGTCGCAGTACTAGAGTTAAATTTAGCATGTATATATTTGAAGATGTTGTATATAAGCTCAGATAATTTAAACTAGATCTGCCACATGTGTTTTTCAATTAAGAGTAATTGAAAGTATCATTCAAATTCACAACTTAAGATGAGAATAAGCCTTACTTCAAGTGAGTTATCTGGAGAAAGTTTTTAAACTAAGGACTGTTTCTTTCACTGACATTACAATCATCTAAGCATAACAGAATGATAGAGAGCACATTCCAGCTTTAACACAAAGGAGTAATTTGATTACAAACAGCCCTATAAATCAAACCATTTCCCCACCACAGCGAAATGCCAGTGACGTAACCTGATATTCGTGATCCTGCGTATGATTTCGGCCCAACCCCTGTGCAACTAAAGTGCTACACTAACGCACTAGATAATATTAAAATTATACAAAATTTCAACAGCAGAGGATGGTAAGAAATCTTTCTGATAAATATCATATCAAAATTCAAATAAAAATCCAAATTCATAATTACTCCAGTTAAGGGGGGGGGGGGTCCTGAAATATGGATTTTTTTCCCAAAAATGCAATTTTGCACATTTGTTTTCTTTTAAAAGCCCTCCCTTTTCCACATATAAAAATAAAAAAGTTGGTAAGTCCATTCTAACATATTTGACCAATGGTCCTTCAACACATGGCGTAGCCTACTGTCAACCAAGATTTGGCTCCACCTGGCTGCTGCATGCAGTCATAGATCATCACTATTTGATGATAAATAGACAAAGAGTGCACAAAACACTTGATTATGACCTCCTCTGGTAATTTCATGAACCCCAGTGCCAGAAATGGACATTGGATGACCACTATCAGGTGAAAAAAAAAACAAAACTGCTGATCATGAATATTTTCAGCATAAGCTTTCTAAAATGGATTTCCACGTCCTATAAATGGTAAAATTTTACTATCTCTCTGCTACTTCAGAGCTCAGTAGTGGATTATATGTCCCAGTAAAGGTAAAAATACTTAGGTCTCAAAAAAAAAAAAAAAAGAAATGGGGCACACACAGAGGCCATGAAGAACCTGGAAGTGACTCTATGGGAGCCCTCATAATGATGGGGGTAGGGAGCAGCATTCGAGAAAAAATATGCGTGCAAAAGTGATGGAGAGAGAGAGCTAGTATATAAAAAAGGGCTGTTTTGAGGCTGAAAGCCAAAGAAAAAACTCTCCATGTCAATTCTTCACTGAAAAATAAATTTTAAACGAGTTGTTCTCAAAACCTGTTTTTTATTTTTTTTACAGTATTTTGCTATCTTCTCAGAAATCCTATGGGGAAACAGTTGGCTATGTTGGTGCCTTAAAGAACTGGCTTCTTAACAGATGAACAAAATGTGTCAATTAACAAACCAAACCCACAATCCCACCAAAAAAAAAAAAAAAGAGAAAATCCAGGAAATTTATCTTACTTTTGTGGATATAATCATAATGCACTGATCAAAGTGATGATGCTCCATCGTTGAAGTGCTGTAGAGGTCAGCTAATGGGCTCATCGTCCTGAAAATGATAATTGACACCATGAGAGTGTTTTCCATTCTTCAGGTAGAGTTTCTCATGGTTCTACTCTCATCTGCATCTTTCACTCAAACACATTTTCAGTTTCGTTTAAAGTTGTACATTCTACAAATACAAAATATATGCGCAATATAGATTAAGATAATTAGGATTCTCTCTGTCCATAATCCATTTAAAGAAACTGGTAAATTATGCAATACTATGTCTGAATATTCTGCTGATAGAACGAAGTGATGTACTATAATTACATGTAATGTAAAATTGTAGCTGCCCTATTAATCTTGTATTAAGTCATATTGGCCCTTTATTGACAGTGACAAGTCTGGAATATGACATAAATATATGCACAGAGTATTTGAAAAAAAAAAAAAAGAATCCTTTCATATAGCTAAACGTTTGTTTTTGTCCATTTATGATTCTATGACAAAGATAAGTTTTCCTTAACACCAGTTAAGGGAAGTAAGTGTGAAATTTACATGGATGACTAAAAATTAGATGCAGTGTAGTTTTCCCCTTGTAAGTTCTCACCATAATAAAAACAGCATCAACAACAGCATCCAAAAAAAAAAAAAAAAGCATGCCATTCAGTTGGAATATTAAAATTGCTGATAAGACAAGAATTTCAAGGCATTCATAGCACAGTCATTAACAAAATAAGAAGAACACACCAGCTATTACAGCTGAAAATCAGATGCACCACTTCAGGATTTGGCAAAAAAGTAGTTACGTGAGGATGAGAAATTCAGTGTATTCATACTGTGGTATTTAACCATTTAAAATAAATGGAGAGATATTTAACAAGAGATGTAGATGTGACTAATAAAGAGTGCCATAGGTATATTTACTTATGTTGAAACTGATTGTTGGTCCCTCTGTGGTCTAGATCATGACACAAGCAACCAACCATCAGGGCAAGTCTTTCAACATCAGTCAAAATGTTATTCATTTGGCCGACCTTCAATGATAGATGACAAAAAGGAATTAAATAAATAAACAGAACTATTTTTGCATCATATTCCTCTGAAATAAGCAAATAATATGAGGACTTCAACCTTTCTTTTTTTTAGGTCATGCCAGTTACTTAAGAAGACATGTTATATGAGAAACATGTTATCTAACATTAGTGTTTAAGTCACTGATACTATTGTATCACTGTCGCTATCTTCTATTTGTTGTTGCCATCAGTACTGTGTAAATTACATAATATCTAGTTCAGTGCCCAGTGCTGATAAGTATATGTTTATGTGAGACAATGAGAATATGTAAACTGCACCGTTCTAGAGGTGGACCGGGTTCATGCACTATAAATCTGGGACAGATGTTTGGAAAAAACATTGTCTAACAATCTTTTCTGAGAGAGTTTATGTTTTCTGAAACTTCTCTTCCTTTTTTCTTTTCCCATCAAACTTTTCTCCAACCAATCAACTAACCTTTAACATGCAGAACATTGTTTGTGTAACATTAAAAGCATGCCTCCAATTGTGATAGGTCACGTTGCGATAGTTCTTTTTCACACTCAGCATCCAACGACAAAAAATCTGGGGATATACAAAATACAAGGTCACATTTCACATTGAAACTATTTGACACTGCTTCTATTTCTTATTTGAGAGCAAAATCAAGAACTGCGTCAGTCTTTCATTTTTCTTTAAAAAAAAAAAAAAATCTTAATAAAATAGTCAAAAAAAAATAATTGTGATACCATTGGGATGACATAGTCTTCTATGATTTCAACTCCTATCAGTTTTAACCCCTTTGAATCCCTTTAGGACATATGCCTTATGGTTCAGAGGTAAACAAGTTTTTGCACTGGGCCATATAATGTAGTGAAGGAAGGAACTGACACCCCTGTTTTCCCATTCACCAGTTGGACTTGCCTTTCTTTGAGCAGCTATAACTCTTCTGTTTACAAAGTTTCTTCTGTTTACAAAGTTTATGGATTTTGACTAGTTTCCGAAATCTGGAGGTGCTGAAACAGACTACTCAGGTTTTTATACTGCTAGTGAGACTGCTGTGACTGCAGTAGAACTGTAAACATCGATTTAGATCTAGATTTAGATTTCTAGGCCCAGCGCAGTTGCTGGTACTTCTTAATCATTGCAAATAAAAGTTATCTGGCCTTGACTGGTATAAAATGAAAGTTCATTATATCATCTTTCACAAAATATACAACTTTACAAACTTAGCTTCATTAGTTATGCTGCTATACCCAATCAAAGGACACAACCAGAAAACAATGAAAACCCCTATGTAAACTGGAACGAGAGATGCTGTAAAAATTAGTGAAACCCCTATGTAACAAATGGGTTAAACTGAGTGGTGCCCAGTAGTTCTATTACATTTGATATGACATGTGATTTATCTAGTCTGGGCAGAGGTACGGAATAAAGGGAGAATGGATAATTTGAACTAGATCTCAAGACACACAATACAAACTATGTTGTTTTTCAGGTCAAATATGCTATAGTTTGTTTTAAAATTGCCTTGTAAATCATGTAATGTATACATCATGTTGTTATTTCTCAAGTCAGTTACTTACATTATAGTCTATTTTGAAATTCTCTAACAAATCCAGATCTAGGAACATGCGAATGGTGGCCCTGAGTGTGTCATCATCATCCAGATGAAAATCACAGAACTTGTAGTCCAGCAGGTTAAAGTGTTGACTGGAGGGAATTGATAATTTCTGCATATCCAAGATAAAAAGAAAAGCAAAACAAGGTTATTGCCAATTATGACAGCCATAATAATAAATACATGTATTTCAGTCCTTTTGTATTTTGAACAAAACAAAAATGTATTGACTTTGATTTCTTGTACTTTGCTGAAGCAGTCACTTTCTGGTTTCTGATGCAAGCAGAAGTAATATCCACATATATGCCATTTTCATATAACTCTGTCTGAAAAAAAATATAAAAAAATCTTATTTCTTGACTAGGCTGAAGAATCTTGAGTTCAGAACTCAAAACTTAAGGAAATCTAGAGCTCAACAAATGCTTAAATATGTTGGCACAATGTATTAGACTGAATCAAACAGCTCCAACGATACCACTGTCACAACAAGCCTGAACAACATTGCACTTTGGGGTTACCAATGCACAATAACAAAATAAAAAAATAACAAATCATATTTCCAACTTCACAATAATTTGATCATACATATCAAAGGATATTTGCCAAAAAGTAATAAAGAAGAATATTCTTTGAATTTGCTCAGTTCATTATATTTTCTACAATAAATGTTTATTTGAAGGAAATGTAAATATGTTAATTTTATACTTTCCACGTAATTTGACATTGTCATAAGGGAAAAAGAAAAGACAGCCTACATGTATATGCTCTGTGACTGAATATATCAGCTACACTTTTTATTTTGTTTTTCCCACGTCTTTCACTTTCTCAACATTCTCCTCCCTTCCTTCCTTTTCTTCCTTCCCTCTCCCCTTCCCTCTCCTCCCATATTTATTTTTTATTGTTTAACGACTAGGTTTCAACTGGGTTGTCCTGATAGGATGGTGGAAATAAAACTGACAGAATATTATACTGACTCTAAGTTTATGAGCATCTTCTTCAGGAGCTATGGCATGGTATGACATCACTTCCAACGCTACTCGTTGCTTGGCAACTGCCCGTACTGCAGTCTCGTACATCTGGGTGTTGCTGATACCCATGCCACAGAATATTGCAAATGCCTGGAAGAGAAGGGAAAGAGCAGATAATGGATTTAGATCATATATAAAATGAATCACTGTGACATGCCTCAGTATGAGTCTCCATTTCAAAGCAGATCTAATCAATAGTTCTACAGCTTCTTTCATGTGACGCGAAGTTGCTTCCATGCTGTCTTTACTGACATGAGAGTATAGAAAACAGATTAGCCAGTTTTTGGGTGCAGCCAGGAGAATACCTGGTACAAAATCTAATCACATATTACATGTGTCACACGAGCAACAGCAGCAAATAACAACAGCCACAAGTAAACATAATGAACTGACTAGACATGACAGTTGAGATTTCCCAGGATCTGTAACTTCGATGACCTGACAACTGCTGTAAAATGGGGGCGGGGAACGTTTCTAAAGAAGATCTAATGTTATAATACAAATCAATAATGATGAAAACATACATTCCAGGAGGGGGATTCAAAATGACACTTATTCATGAACATCGAAAAAAAAAAAAAAATGAGCGGCGGCAAATAAATATCTGAGTCAAAATACCTGAGTAAGACACCTATGACAGAATCATCTTTAACACTGTAGGCCTACTTAAAAATAATTTAGTAAAAGGGAAACAAAGAACAGAAAATAAAAAGGGTATTTCTAAGTTGGGGATATAAAATCAACTTTAATGAGAACAACCACTAATTTACTCTCATAAATCCACTGTATCTTTTGGATATCAATGTTGTTGCCTATGTAGACATATTTTGTTTGTTGTTAACACAAAAAGTTTCCTGCTTTGCACCCTTTGTCTCCTGGTGCAAAATGTATTATTCCACATGTAATATAATACACAACTTTGGGGAAAACTGTTGTGTTCTCGAAAATTTTGCCCTCAAAAAGCTCCAAATAAAAATACTGAGCCAATGATAATGAGACCATCAACATTTCAAAACTTGAGTCTTGTCATTCAAATGTTTCCCTTAGATCACGACAAATACATATGAGCATTGTGAAAAGCAATCACATTCTTGCCAACGTTCTTTAATCAAGCAACAATACGCTTTGACAAAACAACAAGAACATAAAGTACATTGCGACAATTCAAAACTCTCAACGGCGACAATGACACTAACGACAGCAGCAAAACAGCAATAAACAGTAACAACAGCATTAACCTGTAACGATTATTGAAACCCCTACAATAGCAACATCATCATTATCACTGAGAAGAAGAGGCAGAAGGAGAAGAAGAGAAAGAAGAAGATGAAGAAGAAGAGGAGAAGGAGTATCACATGGCCAAGAGCTGCCCCGACATGCTACAATGCTCCTCAGTTCAAAGAGGCAACATTTTTGGTAAGCACAATATGTTTACAAATCTGAAAAAAAAGGCTGAATGCTACATCATGTAGTTCACACCATGGTGAAAGCAAGAATAACAACAGGCGGCTCCCAATAACCTTAGGTTCTATGGTGAGACCACATTTAGAGATCTGCCAATGCAAAGGCTGTCAAAATACATGCTGAATCTTGAGTGGTGCAGAGTAAGGAATTCAGTTCTGAAACAATTTGGAATCGACCAGGCTCTGAAGAATCCATGATTTCCTTCTTTCTTTTTTCATGGGCTCTGGAGAATCTAAGAAATGTGACGAGAGGCATTCAAGGAAAGCGCCCATGTCTTGAATATGTACCTGAAAGAAATAGTTCAAGGCCTTCTAATTTGCGCTCAAATTGTTGATTGTCAAGGTTTCTAGATGACGTTATTATTTCTGCTTAACAAATGACAGCGTATGCTCTAAGGCATTCTAATTTGAATAACATGTTATTAAACTGTGTGCTGTTTGGACGCGCACTACGTAGACAATATGGAAAAATGGATGGGCAAAAACACTAGAAGAAATACATGTACAACCCTCGGGCACAACAGACAAAAGTGGGCAGAAGTGGTGTGGATCTCCTATTGCCGCACTCCTATAGTAGGCTATACATCTCTACGGGGAGCTAAGTTACTAATCAAGCGAGCTGTTTGGAAGAAAATTTCAGTGCAAAGTGCAATGAGCGAATTGTGATCTGATCGGCTTTGTAACACCGCCTGTGGCTTGCTCCGTTCTATCATATGTCTTTCAACCTCCTAGTGGAGGTTATCTCTCGATGGGTTTTTGTTTTAAAACAGGAAGTGTATCGGTAGGGAAGATATTGATCATCAATGATCAATGCACACCATCTATAATTATTCATCATCAATGATCAATGCACACCATCTGTTATTAGCGTTAGGGAGGACCGTCACCTGCTCGTCGGACCTACATGTTAGCGTTAGGATGGACATGCGCTGGTCGAAGGTCCCCGCAGGTTAAGCCAGAGGGGTTGTTCTAGGTCTCTACCACAATCGAGAAGGTAAAGTGCATATTCCCTATGGATGAACAGTGCATCGGCCGGGAATACATTATATATATGCATTCCCTGCAGATGCACTGTTCATCCATAGGGAAGATGCACTTCATCTATATGTGGCGTCCAGTACAGATTTTATCTATGTTGATCCCCAAAATTTGGTTCTGCTTATTATTTCTATCGGTTCTCCTTCTATCGTTGATCTAGTCTGTTGCTTTTTCGATCTCTGAGCTCTAAATATCACAGCTCTTGTTTTTTCTGCATTTATTCCTTATCCTTATTTTTCAATCCATCTTGTTATTCTGTCCATGTTTCCTTGCATTACAATTTAAACTCTCCTCGTGTTTCCGTCTGTTGCTCACAGGCTGAATCGTCAGCCAAAGGTCCAGTAATTCTGTATCTATTTCCTGCTCCAAGTCGCTTAGCAAAATTGTAAAAAGGGTAGGCGACAGTACCGCTCCCTGTGATGTTCCTTTTTTTTGCGTATACGTTTCGGATAGTTCGTTATTTACCCTAACTTGGCATTTTCGATCCGTTAGAAATACTTTTAGGTAGTTTGTTATTAGTTCCCTTATTCCCATCTTCTTTGTTTTATAGATTGTCGCCTCCCTCCAGTTGATGCCATACGCATCGGTGAGATCTAGGAAAATAGCAGGTGTTATTTCTTTCTTTATGAATCCCTTTTTTGACTTCATGTTCCAATTTCACCAGTTGGCCCCTTGAAAACAACAATGATGCACCAGGAGTATGGATGGGCCATCTAGTGGATAGTCCATAATTAAGCCATCGATTAATCAGAAACATTTACCATAGCGTAGCAACAAGTGACCATCCAGGATGAGAATGTGTAAAGTGAAGGATGGGCCAGGGTTTTATCTGCTGTATGTATATTTTTGTTACTGATAAATGGTAAGGACTGAAAGAGTAAGGGCCTAAATAGAACATCTTCTATCACAAACAGTCTGGCAGGTGCCAGCTCAAAATAAGTTGGGCATTATGAATGGGCAGCCCTTTTTTTTTTTCTACATGGCCAACAATTTTATCATGCCTCATCTCTTAGATCTTAAAAGATCAAGGAGACGTTGGTACATGAATGTATTCTAATGGACAAGATTGAGTCAGGATCAAAATCTACGGCCGCAGATAGGGTAATTGATGACAAACTCAGGGTTCACATTGGGTTGCAATTTGGAAATCAAGATCGATGCTCCGCAAAACCCCAATGCTCCTGTGTCAAAAATTAGCTTGAGCATTTTGTTGGCAGGAGAAGAGGAACAAAAGTACGGTGGAGCTCACCTCAAAGAGATTCTCGTCGTTTTTGTTGAAGGCAGATCCATCAATCTTATTGACCAACTGGCTCACTCCGATGACCTTTCCATGGACGTTCTTGATGGGCATACATAAGATGGCACGTGTGGTAAAATCCGATCCTTCGTCCACCTGAACAGGGAAAAGGTAATAATATTATAATGCATCATTCATCACTGTGTCATGGTATTAGAACTATTTGTCTGCACGCAGAACAATACCAAAATATACCATACAAGGCTTTAACATATTAACAGATTCCTTTTTTTCTGAAAATCCCCACTTCTCTCAGATATTCTGAATTCCATCTCAAACAAACTTGGAGAAAGAAAGAGAGCAAGCCACCGAAAGAGAAAGAGAAAGAAAGAGAGAGCTGGGGGAGGAGGAAAGAATGTTGATTTTGGCTGGGGTTTTTGCTTAACGGTACACTGGCACTACTACGAGTACACTGAACTGACAGAGAGAGAGAGAGAGAGATAGAGATAGAGAGAGAGAGAGAGAGAGAGAAAGAAGGAGAGGAAGAAGGAGAGGAAGAAGGAGAAAAAGACTGAGAGAGTTGACCAATCAACAAAAGGGCTAAACTAAATAGAGCAATATCATTATAGAGACAACAATAGGAATGAACGGAAAAAAAAAAAAACTGTCTATAGTGGCTTATGGGGCTAAAGAGACTTGTCAAGCAAGGGATCCTCTTTTACTGCAGTAGTCAATAATTATGCAGTCTAGAACACAAACAATCTGACAAGTGAAATATCGTTACCTGCCGCACTAAAGGTTTTTCTTCTGTATGAGCTCTAAAAAAACTTGGACATAACCTATAGAAAATAAGAAGATAAGCCAACGGTCCTGTCCTCTAGTTTCTTTTGAAGAGAGAGAGAGAGAGAGAGAGAGAGAAAACACCAGTTGCATCGTGTAATCTCGAATACATTTATCCATCCGCCTTGATCAAAATGAAAATAATTTGGCTACTTGATAGGTCATGTGGTCTGTCTTGAACCTACATCATTTTTATTAACCTTTCTAAATATTTGCTATTGCATAGAAATGATTGTAGTGCCTTGTTGTTACATGCACATCCTTAATTCTCTCCTGTTTAAAGGTTAGAGTGTTGTTGAAAAAATGAAAAAAGAAAGAAACAAAACAAAACAAAAAACCCTGGAATGAAAACAAAGGCATCATTCAGTTAGTATTTGATTACATCATAACCCATTTTGTCCATTTATAATGGTGATGTGGCTGCATTCAACGTCGAGCGTTGTTAAGATTAGTCGTGGCATCGCTTCCGAATACATAGCTTAACTCTTACGAAAGCATGGTCCATGGATCCGGTAAAACAACAACAACAAAAAACATGCTTTAACATTAACGCATCCATCCATCCATCCATCCATCCAGCCAGCCAGCCAGCCGTCTTTCCATCCGTTCATGAAATCGGCCATCCGTTCGTCTGTCCATCTGTTTTTAGATAAGCAAACCTCTTGTGTACCGTGAGTTGCATAATAATAATAATAAGACATGACAGCAGTGTGAAGAATAACATCATCGCTAGTTCAAGCATTAAAAGGTTTTAAGACCAAAATATTTTGTATGGACAATCTATCCATAGGAACTGTATTTTGCTTAATAATTACCTCACTCAAAACCTATCACCACGGCGAAATAACACTTAGGCTTATTTCATGAGCATAAATGGGAGAGAGAGAGGGGGGGGGGGGGGGAGAGAGGGAGAGAGAGGGAGAGAGGGAGGGAGAGAGAGAGAGAGAGGAAAATGGAGGAGGTAATGCCGCCGTTAGCGACAAGGGCAGACAATGCACGAGTTAAGTCCCCGATCAAAGTGGTGGGCACTTGAGTACAGTCTGAGTTGTCTGGGAGAAAGGTCGGCAGACGTAGGCCATGTTTGATAGTCTGGCAATTGGGTGGTGATGAAAGCCTCCTATACTGCCATTAGCGTCTACAGCAGTCACTCTCCACACTTAGGGTGATTTTAAGCGCACCTGTTGCCATGGTGATAATAATAGCAGTTATTTCAAGAAAAAAAAAAATCAACAGGTTACACATTATGATGATGGGTAACAGAAACAGAACAACCGTAGCTTAAAACGGCGCCTTAGAAAATTTGAAATAACAATAGAAGGAAATATCGAGAGCAAATATGAAAAGGCAAATTGTCCCAACAGGCCTAGATGGGCGGAACAACAAATTAAATATGAACTGCTGTGACAGGCAGTTAGAGTCAAACGTACAGGCAGACCAGCAAGCGTAACATATATGCATACCGACAGACAGAGGATGGTTGGATAGGTGGACTGGTGGGTGGATGAATGAATGGACGGATGAATGGATGAATGGATGGATGGATGGATACATGAATAGACAGAAAATAGTTACAGTGTTCCCATATACTCTTTAAGAATAGACCAGCATGGCTGGTCCAAGTCTAATCTTCAAAGTACAGACCATATGAAATGAATAACACTGGGGCAAAGGGAAAGACTAGGAGAAGTCTCATTAAAAGTGTTATGAGAGACATCAAGAAACTGTGATTCAACTGAAAATCTTAATATGGGGAAAAAAAAAATTGTGAGTTCAAATTATCCCTACGTGCCAGAAAGGAACAAATATGAAAGAGCCCACATAGTAACCAGGTTGAATGACCAAAATAATAATAATAATAATAAATAAAATAAAATAATAATAATATATATTTTTTTTAAAATGAGAAGAGAGTTAACTATTATCTCTAATTTTTGTAATACAGATGGGTAATATGATATAAAGTTGAGAATAATCAGTGTGATTATATTATTAAGAATTGAAGATGATCCAGAGAGCAGACTACTAGACATATTTATTCTTTTACCAGACAGTAGACATAATTACAAAATGTCTCTTCACTGAGAATGAACAGAACATTTTATAGGGGAGGAAGACATTTCCGTAAATCCATCGAAAATATTTCTTTTTTAGAAATTACCAGCGCCTCTATTCAGTAGTCGCAAACAAGCGATTTATATCTGAATAACAACACTATAATTCCATACATCGTCTGGGTCAGGAAATAATGACAACTAACGCCCCTGACCTCTTAGAAATGGTTGAGATGCAATGCTCTAATTATCGCCTAACTCATAGGTCTAAACGCTTAGCCCAGTATCCCGCCTGTGGTACAAAAGAGGTGTGGTTTCTTTCGCAACTGACTAGATGTGGCACAGATACTAAGTGTCATAAGGCGTCGCTATACACTTTACTCGAGACAAGCACAAACGTATGGAAAAGTCTTATTTCTATTTCAGGCATTAACCCTTGAAAGATCAAGGAGTCAATCTAGTCAATGATTCTCCCACAACACCTTTCACTTCAATGAATTTATAAATTGTTGTAAGAAATGACTATGTCCTGCAGTTTATGTGGGAATACTATGTACATTGTAATTATTTGAGCGTAGAATAGTATAATTATAAACCGTAACAACCCAGGAGCTACTACTGAGGGATCGTCGTAGCTGAGAGGCTGGGAGTCTGCTCCTGGAAAAATTTACGTCGCGGGGTGAAATTTAGATCTTACCAGGTGATGGGAAAGATTAGAAGCCCAGAACCTGCTTTTGTTTTCAATGACTCAACGGTCCTTGGCTTCTTGGCTAAGGAAGCCCGACATCTAGCCTACTCGAAAATGGGTGACTATATTTCGGAGGTCCCGCCTGCACGTTGTGCGCGTTAAAAATTCTTGGCAGCTAAAACTTGAATGAAGAGTAAGCGTAGACGCAGGTGTACGTGAAAACTTTCCAAGTTCAAATATCTACGTCAGAAATGTCTTCTCACCACACAAGAGACGCACTCAAACCCGAGATAATCCTACTTTCTTACCATTGTGAGGACTACATTTAAAATAAATACTGACACTGCTGTGGTCAAGGAAGGATTTACAATCTTTTGTTGCGTTCACACACACTTCATATTGCCCGTAAATTCTATTGCTGCTAATTGTCCCTTCACAAATCGTGACAATGTGGACACCTATGCTCATTTGCACAGCAACAGAATATGTCGACACGCACCAATATTGTTACATGGGTTTCAGGATTTCTTTCTCTTGGATAAGTTCACCATCATGATCATAACTTCAGTATTTTTGTGCATTTCTGGGGCAAAAGTTTTGTGCCATGGACAATATGGATTCTATAGTATTTTCTTGGTTAAACAAAATCTAAAGTATATCTACAATCGGAAAAAAGACCAAATTTTCTCATTTTTTCCTTCTTTCTCACGTTTCCTCAAAATCATGGCAATGACTAAAAAAGCGACTCTGACAAAGTTAACTGCCTATCTCAATTTGCCTGTTCACCCTCCAAAGCCCGCTGTCGGTGGGATGTCTCCCATGGAATGCCATTCTCAACGTTCCAGGGATGACATCTTTTCTCTCTACTGAGTTGCTCCTGTCATCTGTTCCGCTCTCTTTCCTACTTGATCAGCCTTTTCGACGTGTAAACGTTTCTAACGCTGTTTAGCACAGTAAAAGTATGATCTGCTGATGTACCGTTAAACACAAACATATGATGACGCAAATGAAATAAAACAGAATCAGAAAAAGAAGAAAGAGAAAGATAAGATGTATTGAAAAAGCTGCGTCGAAGAAGAAAAAGATGCCGAAGAAGAAGAGAGGGAAAAAAAATGACAAAGAACAAAAGAAGGAAAAAGGAAGAGAAAGGTGGCGAACATGAAAAGAAAAAGATAACGCAATGATTGAACACGACTTTATTTTTGTCCTGTTCAAAATTCAAAGGTTGCTATAAATGGAAAATAATATCTTGTTATAAATGGAAAATGAAATCTACAATATCTTGCCCACCCATCTTCCAGTAAAGAAAATGAATGATGAAAGCATAAATGCTCCATTCTTATTCTAGAAAGGAGTAAAATATTATTTTCTTCTTTTTTTTTTTTTCTTAGCAAAGGATGGGGAAGGGAGGGGAACAAAACAAGATTAGAACATAACTCTAGCCCTCGAGTGTGGTACAGCCATTCATTCCCTAACCCAGACAACGACATTATTTTCGGGTTCATTTTTAGTATGGCATTTTTCAAGAACCCAGGAAACCATATCGCACTTTACGAGCCGCCTGCGGTAAAAATAAAATAATAAAATTATGCTTCCCGGGAATGATCACCATGATGGTCCAGTTTGGCGCTTATTCGAGTGTGAAATTCTGATTATCAGCCACACTTCCTTTCTGGCAAAATTCCGTAGCAGTGGATGCCAGTATCTGTCTGACTGTCTGTTTGCCCGTCTATCTGTCTATCGATATCGGTTATTTTAATCACAATGACATGAAGTAGAGCAGTCCATACATCCGTCCGTCCGTCCATCCATCCATATATCCATCCATCCAATCAATCATCCATCCATCCATCCATCCATCCATCCATGCATGCATGCATCCATCCATCCATCCATCCATGCATGCCTCCCTCCCTCCCTCCATCCATCCATCCATCCATCCATCCAGCCATCCATCCATCCATCACACTACTTAATGTTTATCCAGTCATGGCTATTAACTATTTCGGGGTAAAATTAATCGCCAAATCATACAGCAAAGGCCCTACAACCTACAATCACCTCCTCCCCCACAAAGGGAGAAACAACAACAACAACAACAGCAACAACAATAATAATAACAACGGCAACAACAACAACAAAACCGGATTAACGTGGCCGTGGTTGCTAAATAAGCATAACTAAAAAACAACAGTGAATGATACACATTTAAATAATTTACAATAAGCAACAACAATAACAACACAGTTCATTATGTAAATGAGAATAAAATGAAGGAGAGGAAGAGATCGAAAGAACTTTTGGGGAGGAAAAGAAGAAGAAAAGAAGACAAGAAAAGACCAGATTAAGACACCGCGTGCTATGAAACAGCATCAAAGGATCTGTCAAGAGACAGGGAAACAGCACGCAGCAGGCTGGCAAACTGATAGACAGACAGAGAGTAGCACTAACAACCTGCGGGCGGTAGATGGAGTAGTGATTATGTCCCGCCCACATCCTCCGCCTGTTTGTAATTACTCTTCTCTCAGGGTCCGGCTTGACCGCTGCGTAACGGCCAATCAATAGTCTTAAAGAGATAAGGTCCGCCTGACCACTGACTGGCCACTCAGCCACTGCTGGACCAGGCACGCCAAATGAGGACCAAATATGGTCAACGGCCAGGCCTGATCAATGATCATCCATATTTTAGCTCTTTGGAAATGCAGAGAAAAAGCACTGACCACAAACTTAGTCCTTTCGTTACCCTGGCTAGCAGCTACTAATTTCAACTTGGGAGATACAGAATAAAACATTGACGATAAACTTAGTCTCTTTACCATCGTGAATTCTTATCCCAACCATAGAGATACAAAGTGAAGATAACTTCGACCTTTCTGTTATAAACATCATTGTGGCTCCTTATTTCAACTTGGGAGAAACAGAACAAAATCAGTAACGAAAAACCCGATTTCTTTGCAACCATGATTACTCCTTTTAATTTCCGAATTACAGAAAAATCAGTGACCACAAGCTTGGTCAATTTGCTGTCATGTTTGTCTATTTCAACTTCGGAGATATACAGCAAAAGCACTGATGATAAATGAAACTCCTTCGATATCATGGTTACTTATTTCAACTTCGGATATATATAGCAAAAGCACTGACGATAAACTTGATTCCAGTCTTTGTATGGCTATTAACTTCATTCCCAGATACAGGAGAAGCAGTAAAAACTAACGTGGATTCTTTGCCCGACCACTCCTCATTTGAATTTTGGAAATACACACTAAAGCAATGGCCATATACTAGGTTCCTCAAAGTCATACAGAGGAAGCAGTGGCGCTGAACTTAGCTCCTTTGATTATTATGAGTACTGACTTCAACTCTGGAAACCCAGAGCTACACACACTGGTGATAAACGTGGCCCTTTTGTCTTATTTCAATTCCTAAGAGCACATAATGTAAGAACTGTGATTCAACTTTTGTTCTTGTAGAGACGGCACGATCCTTCCAGATATTATTAAGGTTGGTAAATGTTGTTCTTGCCTTTCCTATCCTTGCCTTAATGTCTGTGGCTGTTCCTCCTTTGTTATCCATTACACTGCTTACTGTTGCTTAGGTAGTTGTCAACTACCGCTATGGGTCTGTTTTCTACTAGGATAAGTTTGTTAGCTGGTGTTTTCAGCTTCAGTACTTTTGACTTTCCTGGATGTATTCGTAACCCACTGGATTTTGAGAGAGTTGATAACTCCGTGGTTTTACTCTGCATCTGTTGATGTGTGTGTGAGCTAAAAGTGCTCAATCGTCAGCAAAGTCTAGATCATCCAGCTGAGTCCACAGCTGGATTCCATTTTTTTTTTCTTCCTGCTGTTGTTTCCTTTAACAGCCAGTCCACAGCTACAATAAACAAAAATGGAGATGATAGGCAACCCTGTCTCACTCGTGTTCTGATTTCAAATCCCCGTGTTAGCTGTCCATCATTAAGAACCTTACAACTTGTGCCATCGTACATCTTCTCGATTAGCGGTACTATTTTTGTGTGTGCTATTCCACAATGTCTCAAGATTTTCCAAAGGGTGGACCCATCTACTCTGTCAAAAGCCTTCTCATAATCAATAAAGTTCACCAAAGCAACAATCCTACAGGGTGGCAATTTCTGGAGAGAAATTATGTCGCTGACATCTCTTTCGTTTTTCTCCCTCTCTGTGAACTTTCAACATCAGTTTCTGTGATAAAATATCGCGAAAGGGGCCATGGTTTTGACACAGCCTTATAGGGAAACTAATAGACAGTCTTTTTCCGAAAGTCTTTTTTTTTTTCTCTCTCTCTCCTCCAAGCAGACCATGTGCTTTAAATTTAATTAAAGCAGATAACGAGATCCGCCACAGGAAAGCCCCCCCACAAAATCGAGCTGTAAATCAAAATCCATTACTCCAGTGGACTGAATTCACCTTTACCCATTCAGAAAATAAAGAAAAGATGAAGCCACGTTTCCTTTCTCTTCTCTTCTGCTTTCCTACTACGTGATGACATGTCTGAACTCAATTGGGGCACCGGGTGACCTATTCGATCGAAAGGAAAATTTGTTCTTTCCTTTGCAATTTCTGGGATATGAGGATAAAATCAATAGGTATCAAATGCTTGGACTAAGGATAGATCAAAACTGCATTAAAGTCATCACAGTCACGGACAAATACTACAAGCCTCTGTGTGTATCGTGTAATTTATTTGAAAATAACTCGACTAAAGCCAGACTGCTCAATCAAAATGCCGGAGAACCACTAGGATCACTTGCAATCCCCTCAATCATCTTTCTCCATTTTTGAGAATAAAATTTTCTATCCATATGTCATGTACCGAAAACAATTACATGTATTCTAGCCTCGGTTGGCCTCTAACGCAACACCGCGAACAAATAAATAAGTGAAACTGACTTACCTTTGGATCAAACCTATGATCTGCATAAGCATTTGGTATGTTCAGCGTCTGAAAAAAAAAAAGGGGGGGGGGGGGGAGACGAGGGCAAAGATTAAAATAAAAATTTAGGCAAATGATAGAGGGATTGAGTACAATAACGTGTGAAAAGTCATACGTCATAATATGTAAATTATGGCTTCATAAAGATACAGGAAGATCCTTCATAGTTAATCAACATCAAAGTGAGACTAAGTACGATAGTTTTATCAGAGTGGCCTTTTCAGCTTTCAGAAATAGTTTCGGTTTAGCAAGATATAAGTTCACACCACTATATTATGTTAAAATTCGTGAAGTGCTATACCTAAGCCCAAGCAAAGATGTAGGGATTTTATTAAGAGCGACAATATTAATAGTCACGATGTAAACTGAACTTTGTGAATCGATCACGCATATTTTTTTTTCTTCACATTCTCAGTCCGAGTTCTCATAGAGCAACAAGAACGATAACAACTACTACACAGAAGCTTCCAAGCACAGACTCTCTGATACTAACTTTGAAACATACTTACTCGTTTTTAGAAAACACAATTTAACAACCTGTCAATGACGAGATTACATTTTTTTCTCCCGAATTTGTTTTGGGAGGCATTCTGTCTCCTGCTTCATGTTTCTCGAATTTGTTTTGCATTGCGATATTCCATCCAGTGGAGAGAACCCCCTCCCCCCCCCCCCACCCACAGAGCTGTATCTCCAGCACTGGAGGGGACACAAGATAACCACCACGTCAGGAGGTTGAAAAGCTTACCGGAACCGTACGTTATTGAGAGAGGAAAAAATTGGTTATCAAGGGGAAAAAAGATGGGTAGTATCAATAATACATGTAATAACAACAGAGATGGTGAGTTTGAGTCAGCTATGATATTGTAGACGGCAACAAAAAGTAAAAAATGATGGCTGTGGAAAGGATTTGTACAAACACATTTTTGATGAGCACTATTGATGCATGCACTTTCCACAGAAATGAACGGTCCCATTTAATCCTTTTCTCAATGGTGTCAGAATCTCCGGGCATTACCAAAACAAAGCTGATTGCTGGAACTGCCTTTCATCTGTAAGAAAGCTCTAAACTTAGCTTCACCTAGATAAATCACATTAATCTGAAAACCTCGAAAATTTGTTTCAAAGCAACGTAATGTCATGATAGCTGACCGTTTGATATATACTGTTGATCCGTAACAAAGAAGATATATATATCCTCTACATTATCGACAAGCATATTATGGCTACAGCAAATCATTCACCCTAATTTCCTCATAAAGCATTTATATTTACAATTCGTAAAATGACGCCTCGTATCTGTACCAATGGCGATCTATGACAATTAAAGCGGGACTGTGAGCAGGCAACGCTACTTCACGACAGCAATCATAGTTATTTTGATTAGCTAAGGTCAGACTAGTAACCTGTTATATTATGCCTATACCGTAATATTATTATCTATGTCATACTTTACCGCGGCGAATGTCTACAAAGTCCGATCACCAATGTGTTTTGTAACAACGCCATCTTGACGACGCCTAACAGAACCAAAGGATTTTATTTTATTTTATTATTATTATTTTGGCAAAGTGATTGCCTAGACGATCTACAACTCAACTTCCTCCACACGTAGCAAATTAGAATGACAATCTTAAACAATTCTTTCATTAAAATAAATGAATAAATAAATAAATAAATAAATCTGTAAGTACACAGAGAAACTTCAGACATGTCAAGACAACAGTTAAAATAAAGCTCAACCACACGACACGTTATTTTGACTGCACACAGCCAGGCAATGTCACAGGTGTCACTATTTTGAACAACGTCTGGACAATACATAATCAATCAAACTACATGTGATCAAAACAACATTGTTTCACCGCATGGGTAAACTTTGTGGGTTTGTTAACAAACACTGTCAAACTTGCTATGACAGGGTCTCCTTACCTCACCCGTAGAGGCCACAAAACCTGTAATACCAATGTTGATGGGAAAGCGGGGCTCATGAGGTCTGTGGAGGAGACGTCAAATCAAACATATTTAACATTCAACAGCAAAATCACTGAAATGGTACGATTCTTGCAAGGCAATTGGACACACGTTTGAATGAAATTTTAAATGAATACATAAATAAAAGGAATTTCTTTCATTTTTGTAAACAATAAGCTATTGAAGTGTAACAGGCACGGAAACTGTTTAAAGGATTGCAATGTTAGGATAGCAATTAAAGGCTTTATCCAGTGAGAGTCGACACTGACCAACAAATGCATTCTGTATCTTCTACTAAAACTCTTAGTATAATTTTATATCAGGATCTCGAAGGGCAGCTTGATCTGTGAACATTTCTTGGTTTACTTCCCTTTAATCTTGCTGACATTCTCTGTATCCTGCCAACACAGGATATTCAAAACGCTCTTTTCACATCCTGATGCAAAGTCTATCAATATTACCGTCACTGGAAATATTAACACGAAATTTATTATCGTTTCATAGACGTGTTCTGAACTTAGCAACAAAACAGAGAATGTCAATCAATAACGAATTCAATACATTAAAATAAACAAAACAATTATGAGGAATTTGCTGAAATCTGACTACACTGATGGAGTGCCGAAATTTCAAGCTCGTTTGGCTCTCAACACCATCATCAACCAGCACTACCGACATCATCACCACAGCAACAGCAGCAGCCAGCACAACAACAATAACAACAGCCAGAAACAACAACAACAACAACAATAACAACATGACAACAATCTTGTGCTAAATGTGTGAAGATACTTATTTAACTTCAAAACTGAAACGAAATGATCGCCCTATTATGGCTCCCTGTTAATGTATTAGCATTTGAATTAAACTTGAACGCCGTGCACTGTGTCCGGCGAAGTCTTTCACAGGTGCACAGATCTAACTGTAGACGTGATTACAGTAGGAATACTTTCAGTATTGTGCAATGCCCTGCAATCTACATCTACATGCTTCATGAGGTTTGTATGAATAACATTCTGCCAAAAAATACTGATTTTCACATTAAAATAATACACCATATTGTTCACACGTATTTTGAACTGTTACATTGTTTTACTGAACCATTATTCCGACGATCGGAAATGACAGTGTCTACGGAGGACAGAGACCAACCACCCATTGTCTATTGGGGAAATTGTGCTGAATTTTGTACAGTTTGTCACTTTTTCACAAAAGCCAATTTCAAGAAGAGCACAAAGACCTCACAATACTCCATTCCCTTGTTCGATTTTACAAGGCCCACGGTTTTTTCAATTATCATATAAAAAAAAAAAAACTCCCTCTCTCGTTCACAGTTTTCTGATACGTTTGTTAAACAATGACTGTTGTGCCTGTTGGGCAAATTAGCGAGTGAGGCACTACAATAGTTAACTATTCCGCTTCGCTGAGAGAGAGAGAGAGAGAGAGAGAGAGAGAGAGAGAGAGAGAGAACGTAGAATTGATGCTCTTGTCGTTTTCTTAAGTGTCTGAGCGCTATCTGAATTTCCATTGCTCTTGGCTCGTTGTTATTGAAAAGAGTGAAGCGAGAGCCCTGTCTGTGTAATATGAAACACCGCCATGAAATTCTCACCAGATGGCAGCGCAGTTTAAAGTTAAAGACCCTACCAATGGAGCCTATAGAGGCTGAAACCAGACACTAACTTAGTTTTCACGGCGTGGGGCTTCCCCACTCGTCACAAAATCTAGTTACAAAAATCAGCTGGGGTCCCTTAAAGGCCACCCTCTTTGTCTGGCCAGATCTAACAGAATTACACCCCGCCGCTCGACGGGTATAGTTTTTGGAGGAAGTTACCGTTCAGCGAGTCTTCAATTGCTTTAGTTGCGAGTTAGGGTTGCGTGCGTGTGGATCTGGTAACATGACTGTACGTGCGAGGTTCATGTTGATTTGGAATGAGTAGACAAGCTTTGGTTACGATGTCTTCGGGTGAGAGCGTTTCGGGTCGTGAATGTCTATACGCGAGGATGTTGTTTACTTTCACATGAAAGCCCTAGACGAACATTCAACTTGGGATCTCTCTCCATCCCCCCCACCCCTCCCCCATCTCATTTTACTGTTCAATAATTAATTTCTATTCTAATTCTATTCTTATTAATGTTAATATGGCTTTTCAGTCCAACGAAACCGAAAATAAAATTTTCTCAGCTTTAAGTGCGAGCTCGATTTCCTGAGAAGAATTAATGTTGTAGGTAAGAATTTCGAAATTCTGTCGAGACAGCGACGTCTCCGCCGTCGACTTCTCTTCACCCGATTTTAAGTTCTCGACGGTTCTTTAATGTGCATGACGTATACACGAGATTCCGAAATATATTATTCCGAGTAGAGACGTCGGGCTTCTTATCCCAGAAAGCAGGGGACCGTTGATTCACTGAGCAGTCTCCATATCTTGCCCATCCGCTGTAGGATTCGAGCCGTCGATGTTTGTGAACAATATCTGACCCTTCGGTCACAGCGCCGTCCGAGCCGTCGATGTTTGTTTCTTAAGAACAATATCTGACCCTTCGGTCACAGCGCCGTCTTCCTCCACTTCTTATGGACACACATATGTGCCCACCTGACAACTCTCATGTACTTCGCCGAAAGACCTTTTTCGCCACAGCTGAAATGACTTATGCAGCTGGGCAAATGCCACTTTCCATAGTATTGAAAGAAAATATAAGTTGCATTTTCTTTACTATATCATAGCAAATGAAAGACATGTATGTATGTATGTATGTATGTATGTATGTATGTATGTATGTGTGTGTGTGTGTGTATGTGTGTGTGTGTGTGTGTGTGAGTGTCTAATGGCTTTATACTACCCAACTACATACACAAAGACGTGCAAACTATGTAACCACCCATCAGAGACGGCGTCTCATGCACTGAACGGCTGCATGAAGTTCAGCGGAATGTACCAGCAACGACACAACAACATGGTGAATACTATTAAAAGGAAAATCCGTGCCTTCAGTAAAAATAGCATCATGCTGAAGGATACACCACTGAAGCCAGCACTGTTTCAAACAACATTAGAAACATTTAACACTAGAAACCGAGGACCAGACATCACAATCATAGACAACATTAATAAAACAGTTTCATTAATTGAAATAGCAATACCATTCGATTGCCATGTGAATAAATGTTATAAAATAAATTCGAAAAGTATATGTCACTATCCTTAGAAATAAACAACATTGGCTATCATTCAGAAATAATTATTTTAATCTGTTGAAGCCTTGGAAACGTACATGAAAGGTTTGTTACTGACTTTAAAAATTTAAAGTGAAACAACGCAGAGTGTAAATACTTGGCTCAGTTCTGTAGCATAAGTGCTATAATTGGTTCTTACAGAAACAGCGATGCAGATACCTGAGCAGAATGACATAAAAAGATCTATATAATATACTATCTAAAGTATACAAACAACTGTATTTTGCCCAGCTGTCTCACAGTTAGTAGGACTGGATCGTTCTTTGCCATACATAATTTTCCGCTGAGATATGATGTAACGAAAAATATTATGTCTGTACAATATTATTGTAGTTGGAAAATAAAGAATTTCGATATGTACGTATGTATGTCGTCCCGTGCCGCCTTAGGTTGTCAGGGCTCGCCCCATCTGGGACTGTGTGATCAAATGTATCAGTGTGTAGAAAAGAGATAATCATAATGTCTATACCGGCTCATGTAGCTGTGGAAAATGAAGAGGTAGAAAGTCTATGTTGGTGGCATTTTAGTACTTGAGACTATGAGACCTTGTTGTTTTTCTTAAGCCTTTCAATCCTAAGAAAGTAGGATTATCTCGGCTTTTTTAGAAGTTGTCAATTTCCGCTGAGAAATTTTTGTGGGTAGAAATTTGGAATTTGGATATTTTGCCCGGACAGCGGCACTCAGGTCTACTCTTCCATCGATTTTCAATTGCCAAGAGTTCTTTAACGTGCGTAACGTACACACGGGACCTCCGAAATATATTCGCCCTTATCCGAGAAGGCTAGA
>JBCAUA010041494.1:0-11937 GCA_038406235.1 Peronia verruculata
AGAAAGGGAGAGGAAGAGAGAAAGAGAGAGAGAGAGAGAGGGAGAGAGAGAGAGAGAGAAGAGAGAGATAGAGGGAGAGAGAGAGTGAGTGAGAGAGAGAGAGAGAAAGAAATTGTCGGCAGGGAAAAAGAGAAAGAGGGATGACAAGAGCAATAATGTACAACACAGTTCTCTCTTTCCTTGTTTTTTTTTTTTTCTCTCTCTTTCTTTCCTTACCCTTTCGTTCATTCTATATTTATTTATTCCCTACTCCCTTATGTCTAAATTTTCCTCTTTGTACTATCAATACTTACAGGCAAGAGTTGGCTGTCTAGATCTCTCGAGCAAACTGTCAGTGCCAAGTATAGCAAATTGACAATGCCAGGTATCCTCTGGTTCTCCTATCCTACTGCCTTCCTCGCTCTTCTACATAACATGATTCACAAACTGAAAATCCTGCTTCTAGTGCCGATGATGAGAGGATAGAGAGTGAGAGAGAAAGAGAGAGAGAGAAGGGGATAGAGGGAGTGAAAGGGAGGGAGAGGGAGAGAGAAAGAGAGAGAGAGGGGGAGGAGCTGATACAAAGAGACAGAGAGAGAAAGAAGCCGGGCAGTGTGTTTGAAGTAGGGCAATGAGTCCCCGTTAAGTGATCGATATCGCTCAGGTTACGGGGGATGACTGGTCGGCTCGGGGTGGGATGGAAGGATGGATGGATGGATGGATATGATAGATAAATGGATGGACGGACGGATGAACAGGAGAATGGATCAAACCACAAACGAACGCACGAGTAGAAAATGAAAGAACAAATGGATGAACATACCCCAATGCGGCAATAGTTATTCTAATTCCAACCAAAACAAGACAAATAAATAAATAAATAAATAATAAATAAATTTAATAAATAAATAAATAAATTTAATAAATAAATAAAATGAGTCCTGAAATTGAGCTCTTTACAACATGCCGGGTGAATCTGTCCAACCGTGGTATATACATGCAACAGCTATGAAGACTGCATAACAACCAGCTGGCCGATTGACCTTTTCTTTTTCATGCAACTAAACAATGTAACCAAACCCAATTTATAGTGTCAACCACCTATACTTGAACCCCTGGCCCAAAATTATTCTGACATTTCAAGACAGTTTATCGGCAAAGTCCCAAAGGACCGTCGTGCTCACTTTTAATTTCCATGCGGCCTTTTAACCCCAAACGAAAGCAGGAGTATCTCGGCTTTACGTATGTACTCAGTTTGGTGACAAAATCTGGAATGGTAATTGGGAATTTGAAAATTTTGCCCAGTCAGCAGCGTTGCCGCCTACTCTCTATCCCCTTTTTATTGTTGTCTTTTAACTTAACCGTCACGTTCTATAACATACGTAGCTAAGCGTACACACTGAATCTCAAAAATATACTCACCAATATCCACGAAGACTAGATGTCAGGGACCACTGTGTCACTGAAAAAATCCTCCCCCCCCCCTCACCCCCCACCACCAACCCGTTCGTAGGATCTGAACCTACAACGTTTGTTTTTCGCTGACGAGCAGACTCTTAACCCCTACTCGCATCTTCGACGTCCTTTTGTCCCTTCGAAATGGGAGGAAAAGTTTGGATTATATCATACACTCATACACGCTCACCCAGAAGCGGTCTTTTATTGGACCACAAGTTGTTATCTGCCTGGGCCATGAAAGCAGTGCTGCTCTTTATTTAATTAAGGGGGGGGGCGCGTCCTGAAATGTGGATTTTGCCCAAAAAATGCGATTTTGAGCTTTTGTTTCCTCTTAAAAGTACTGCCTTTTCTGCGTGTAAGAATGGTATCAAATAGTCGCTAAGTCCATTCTAACGTGTTTGACCAAAGGTCATTCAACGGTAGACATAGCATATTGTCAGTCAGGATTTGGCTCTACCTGGCTGCTATATGTGGCCGTAGATCATCGCGATTTGATGATATATAGGCAAAGGGTGCAAAAAGCACTTGAATATCACCTCTTCTAGCAATATCATGAGTTCCAGTGCCAGGGATGGACACTGGATGACCACTATGACGCGAGGAAAACTGCTGATCATGCAAATTATCAATGTAAGTGTTCTAAAATGACTTTCCCCGTCCCATAAATAGCGCAATTTCGCTTTCTTTCTGCTACTAATAGCTCAGTTGTCGACTATTTGTCATAAGCTTAGTAAACGTCAAAACACTCTTGGCCTGCACTCAGAATGATATGGGGGTACACAGAGGCCCTCAAGAACCCGAAAGTGGCTCTTATAAAGATGGGGGGTAGGGGGGGGTAGGGAACAAAATTCGATAAAGGATACGCCCAGAGAGAAAAAAAAAAAAAAGGCAAGAGACCCAGAAGTCATGAAAAGAGGGCTAGTATGTAAAAAAAAAAAAAAAAGGCTATTCCGAGCCTGAAAGCCGAATAAAAAACTGTTCATGTCAATTTCTCGCTTAAAAAAAAAAAAACAAACTTTAAACGCGTTTTTCTCAAAATCCTTTTTTTTTTTTTTTTTACACATTTTTTATATCTTCTTTTTTTTTTTTGTATCGAAACCAATTCAAACAAAATTTGGTGTGCATCAATGTCATCACAAAATCTAAAAAGTTAGGTATGCACTTTTAATTCGGTGAGTAAGGTTTAGAGAAAATTGGGTTTTTAGTTTGAAAAAATGACGAAATTTGAATTTTCGCTATCTGGTATTTTCAAAAATTTATAGAAAATTTTATTTTGTATGGAACGTAATAAAAATACCTAACTAGATATTATATGAAACAATGTATTCACCAAGTTTTATCAAGTTTGGTTGAAATTCGGCGGAGGAGATAGGTTTTGTAATCAGTCAATTTAGGGACCCTAAAATCCAAGATGGCGGCGCTGCCATGGCAACCGTATAAAAAAGTCAACTATTTTTTTTTACTGTTTTCCTCCAATTTGAACATGCTGAATACGATGGAAAAGGTTAAAATAACCTAACTTTAATGATAAAATAAAATAAAAAAATCACCTCCAGAACGCCCCCCCCCCCAACATTTCTAGCCGTTTTTCTACATGTTTGTAATTTGTCATCCAACACAAAATTCTTTATTATCCCCGTTCGTAGAGCTGTTTTTGTACTAGAATTTAAATAGATTTAGTCTATTACACACACTTACAATCTTTACTGGAATACAGGTGGCCTGGGCCCATTTTCTTTAATCCGTCTATTCTCTCTCTATAATATGTTATGAAAACAGAAACGAACAATCAAGCAGGCTCCAAAATTATGAACCGGTCTCTTCTACGTCTTTTAAGTGATATGTTTGTTTGTTGTTGTTTTTTTAAAATGTTGATGATTATTATTTTTTCAATTTTATATTTTTGTTTGTTTGTTTCTCTGCGTGTTTCTTTGTCTCTTCGTTGGAGTGCCAATAAACGGTTGGCAGTCGATGTTGTCTTTCAAAACATTCCTGTAATAAAGTACATGTATATAGATCCTTTCCACGTTCGTGTTTACTTCCATGTTTGGATGCGAATTTTTGGTGGGCGGACGCGGAAGCGACCTGTCATAAGTGATTTACTTCCGTGTTTGAAATGTAAACAATAGAATGGTGGGCGGACGCGGAAGCGAAACGTCATAAATCAACGATCTATTCCAAGAACAGGCAGATTGTGAATCATATTTGCTGACGCTGGATCATTTTAGTAATTTACCTATTTTTAAAAATGAAGTAGAGAAAATTGTTTAATAAAGTGTCCAGATTTCAGTTGAGTCTAGCTACATAGCTGACATGCAGTCCTGAACAATAGCAATAATAATCCTGTTGTCTGTATTAGACATGCCTTATTTTATCTGAACTTCATGACAACTGTAATTTTGTCCACACTTCCCACAGTACCACTGAAAAATGGCTTCATGAGTGATTGAAAATTACTCATGATAAATTACTCATCCTTTATGAAGTCTTAATCACAGCATCAGAAAATGAAGGCTACATCTACATTTGCCATGAAGAAATTGAACAGTTGATCCAGATAGTAAATTCAGAAATGTAAAGAAAACAATTGTTACTCAACTGAAGTAGACAACAGACTCATGCTGTGACCAGCTTCTTTTCAGTTACATACTTTTTTTTGTCATTTATAGTAAAGATACTCCAGTTGTCGTTGTAATTCACCAATTGCAAGAATCAAGCAAGAAATAACTTCAAACATCCCCAACTTATAAATGTAGTCAGTTTGATATCCAAATTGATAATGAAGTAGTTAGTCACATTCACAAGAAGCTAGTCAACACATTTGTGTGAATGTGCTCATTAAACATCTCTGTCAGTCTATGCAATGCATGATATTAATTTGATGAATGATCAAGTCTTTTTGACTGTCAGCTAGATTACTTCCTTTTGCACAAAGTACAAGCAGTATAGTGCGGTGGTGTATCCATGGGCTAACATAGCAAGTTGTCATTTTTTCAATCAACAAGGATACCATTGTGCAGAAACTTGCCAAACATTTAAAAGGAAGATGGACATATTAGTAAAATAAGAACGTTTGGGATCTGTTAGATCTAATTAAAACACACACGCACTCGCAGTAGAGACAGACACAGTTCTTTATCACATTATAGAGAAATCTTCAAGTAATGGTAACGATCAGCCTTTTTAAGCAGACAAGACAGCGATTGTGTAAGCTTTTAATCCACTGAGAGCTCGCTTTTTACTGTCTCTCGGTGACAGAGTTCTTAGGCAGAGACCACTATATAATCAGTATTGCAAAGGAGTGAAATAACACTTTTTTTCATTTAATTTGAAACGCAGAATATTCTGAAAAATTCAAAAAATTTTTTCTCCTTGTAATTTTTGGCTGTACTTATTTTAACCACAGAACTCATTGATTTTGTTTCCTTATGTGCTATGCTTGTTGTATCTCTTGACCAAGGGAAGTGATCTAGTTCGCCAAAAATTTGATCATTGAAGAGTACTGACCCCATTATATGCCCACTGACAGTATCACAAGATATACTAGCCAAGCTTGAACAAAATATAACTGTTTTTTTTTTTTTTTCCAAGATGAATTCTGCATGTCTGGTGTAAGTGGTGGGGTCTTTAATTTGATGTATGTACAAGTTTAACTTTGCTTTGCTTCACTATTTCATTATGCAGTTTCCTATATCTTTGCTCATGTACACACTTTCATACATGTATTGCCTTTGCCACAGATATCCACAGCTATTATGTAATCAGAAGGTGTGGGTGATTTCTGATCATTTTGGAAAGGAGAAGATGCCTGTGTTCTTACTAACACATGAACTAAATAGAATTTATCTCAATTAGTTTCATTTATCTCAATTTTTTTCATTCATCTTATAGATATTTTTTGTTCTTTTGGTTTCATATGGTTATCTTGTGGTGTACCGGTATTTGAAATTAAGAAATGTGGAACTGTTTGCTTTGGAGAGAGAAATTTAAAAAGTGAAACTGAAAAACTGAATAAATATTCTGAGGTGGAGAAGAGTAAAAGGGCAATTTCTGTATTTGTGCATCTCAAGGTTTGCATGTCTCTAGAATGGAAAAGTGTGAGATGAGTGATTGACTAGTGCACTGGTGCTTGCATGAAGTTAATCTTGTCAGGAGCAATAGATTTGGCTCAATTTCTCCCCAGCCTTTACCAGTTGCTGTCGAAGCCCATGCAGATCCCAGTTAGAGGCTTCATTCAAGCAGATTGTACTAACTAGGATTGCTGTTTGGACTCATGGACTAGCCCCAGTGAAAGCAGTCACACCTTCAAATCACAGAATGATTACATTAATGTTAGAATGACCATTTGGAATAAGACTTAAGTTGTCATAAAGCTTATGGGCTAATCTTGATCCAATCACTCAAGTCTAGTGAGATGAAAAAAAAATAGCTATAAACTGCATATGAGATGTAATACGATGAAATCAGGCTCTTGTCAAATTTTTAGCCTTTGCAGTTCTTGGTATCACTGTGAAGATTATTCATTTCCCCATCAATGTATGAAAAAATGATTGTTCTGTCTTAAGTAATTGAGCTATTGACAATTAAAGGCAATAGGGGTCACCTGTTGCTGCAGCTGAATTTATTGAGAAAATGACCACTCAGTTTTGTAAATCCTTATTAATCCTTCTGAGGCCATGCCACAAAATTACAGTTAATCTATTTTAGTAAACTGAATTCTGAAATGCATTTTGATTGATATAGAAAGATTTGGTGAAGAAAAAAAAAATTGCCTCAAAAATTCACTCACTGTTGAAAAACACATGATTTCTCCGTTTGGGTCAGTTTGAAGAGCGCCTGATTTCATCGTGTCACGTCTCATATACATGTATATATCATTCATCTAATGATTTTGTATGTTAGAGTTAAGTAGGATTATGAGGATTTTTTTTTTTTTAACTTACATTATGTCCAACAGTGTGATGCTCACATATATATGTAGTGCTCCGAAGTTCGCGCCCTATTTTTAGCTACTCTGCCTAAATCTCGGGAAATCCCGTTCCTGTAATCAAATGAGGTGTTAATCATTCTCGCGAGATCTGAAGCGATTCGGGAAAACCCGAGGCGCGGACTTCAGAGCACTCGGGATACATGTATTCAGTCATATGGTAATAACCAACAGTGAAAGTGTTTGGTCTTTGGTCTGAAAGAATTTGAAATAAGAGTGTTATCACTTGCTTCTTGATGTCTCAACTGTTGTCACTGTATTGTTAGTCAGGCACAGGAAATGGAAAAACTGGTGAAATTTTTTGACTATTATCAATTCAAGTTGCCCTAAGTCATTAAAATGTTAAGCAATTCCCTCTGGTGTTATTTGTTAGCTAAACTTTTCCAATTATAAGTGAGCAATGTTGGTGTGTGGGGAATGTCAAAATAAGTGCTGTGACAATTATAATTTTAGAAATTATTTATATACATATAGCTCATCTTGATTCATTATATTTTGATGTTGTTAACCTTTTTCTTTTCTTTTCTTTTCTTATCTTTTTTTTTTTTTTTGCAAGATTGTTTGAAAATTGAGTGATCTAGTTGTTGTAGTTTGTTTCATTTTGTTTATATGTTTGTTGTTTGTTGCATAAGCTTGCCAAGTGTAGAATTATACATTATTATAGTGTTTGCTTTCTGTGTTACACCAGACTTCAGAATGCATGTAAATAGAGGAGCATTACTTGGAAAACAGATCACACTTTATTTCATATTAAATCCTTAGTGAGCTTGAAGAAGTAAAAGCCTGACAGTTTGGAATTTTCACTGAAAATTACAAATGCGAAATGGAATTAACTAGCCCTCTTCTCAAAATCAAATGTTGATGTTGTGTATATCATTGAATGAAATACTTGTAGTGGGCTCTTCTAGACAAGACATGCAAAGAACCAAATAAAAAGATAACACATGATGATAACTTGGCAGAAAAAAAAAAAAAAAAATTATTGATGAACTTTGGCTGGCAATAGGCTGATATTCATTTTCCCTCTATATATTACTTCTCCAAATGTTCAGTGAGCTTGAAAGTGTCTACATGTGAAAAGACAGTGAACTGTTTACTGTGGGCCTGAGTCACATAGTCAACCTCTGCAGCACTTCCTCTCCAGAGTGTGTACATTGGGCTCTGGTCATCAGTTTAAATTTTAGGCAGTCATTTCGTCTGCGGAAAGGAGTACTATTCTAACTGGCAATTTTGGTCAGATGACCTTTTAGTAGGGAGAGGGAAGGAATCATTAAAATAAAGAGGTGCAGCTTGTATCAAAACCTCAGAATTGTAATTAGAAAAGAGAAAATTTATACCTGAAAAAGGTTCTATTCTAACTACAGAGCAAGTGAATGTAGAATAGTTTACCACTCCACTGTATACACAATGTCAGGTGACACTATAGTATTTTACATGAATACAAATAGACCGGTTGTCCACTGAACCAAACACTGACCACAATCACAAACACTGTCAAATAAAACAGGGAATTTTCAAAATTTGTCTTACAATAGTGTTCCTCCTAACCAGCCATTCATCCATTTTTCTAGCTTGTATTAATCAAGAACAGCACCATCAGTACCATGTGTTTTAATTATTGGAACTCTTCCTGCTTATTTATTTCAATAGCTTTGCTTTCACTGTTGTAAGAAGGGCCATATGTTGTGCCAGGTAAACCAGTTATCCAGATATATACGTTGTCATCGGTATGTATGTCTTTTTGTTAGTTTGCGGAATCATTCATCTAGTATTTATATAATACATGAACATGTGTTTTGCAATAGATATGTGCAAATATTAATCTTTTTTTTTTATGAAATTATCACTTTTGATTTCTCATGCCATGTTTTTTTTATTTTTTTTATTGTATATTACTTGCAATTATCATTTTTTTATATGTGAATATTTATTTAAATCATGTGGTGGGAAGGCTCAGTGATTTCATTTCCCATGTGTAGACATCGTCGATGGTTTGTTATGGTTATAACAGTGCCTGGAAATGGTTAATCTTTTTAAATTGCTGTTGTGTAAAAGGTTAATTATTTTAAATTGATATTGTGTAAATGAAAGCAAACTAGAGTCACATACATTTACTGTTTATAACATAGAACCACCTGTAATATAATAGAATTTTGAATCAATGTTGTGTTTTTGTTTTCTGAAAAAACACAGCCATTTCTGATTTTTGCAGAATGTCTTTTTTCAAATCTATTTCAAGTGCAGTAATGATCTCCAGCATTTTTTTAAAGTGGCATTCTTTTTTTTCCTTTCTGAATTTAATTAGAGCCAACGTTTGTTGTTTTCAAAGGTCTACAAACATAACTTGAGCTATCAAGGACCTGTCAACAGAGATGTCAAGGTATAATTTAACCATCACTTTGGTTTTAGAAATGTTTAATTTTGTCTTTGTTTTCACCAAATTAAACACTCCCCCTTCCTTTAGGACAGGAAGCACATAGGGACTTTATCATTAGATTAGTTAGTTTCTAAACTGTGTGGAAATTAAGAGGAGAGGAAGTTAGTGGAGCAACAGATAGGAAGAATGAGAAAATGATCAGAATCAGATAATGATAACGATATTGATGATCACATGGCGTTTTAAGCCTTGAAGAGAAACTTACAAAGTTCATTTACTTCATTTTTTATGATGTCCGTAACATCATGATATCATTTTGCGTACATGACTTTTTGAGGTATCTGAAATTTTTGTGATATGTCTGATGTTGTAAACACAGAGCATGTACAATAAGGTGTGCATATTGTGACCTTTTCTCTTTTTTCCTCTGACCTTTTTTTTCTCTCACAGGGATCAATGCCATTTTCAACATATTTTATGTCACTGGCATTGGCATATTCAATTTAACTTCTTCCTCACTGGGTAGAATGCCATCTTCTTTCATTCTACAATCATTATAATGGGATGGGAATGTTTGCAACTTTGTGAATATTTCAGCCTGTATGGGTGTATAGTGTGTTGTTGTTTTTTTCACGTGTTGTACATATAATAGCGTGATGGATTCATGCCCGACCGAGATCATTCTGTCACATCTAGGTACAGGCTGTCAGTTTCACTGGCCCAGATTTTGGAACATTTTCTTGCCCATCTTGGAGCTGTCGTTAGATGCTTGTTATCCTGGTCAGTTCTGAAACACTAGCCATCCATACAGCTAAATTAATTTTTCTCTGACTTCATTGTTTGTGATTTCATCTTTAGCAGTGCAGAAATTATAAACATTTTTGTTTCATTACATTGTCTTTTTCTGAACATCTTTACTCACCTTGATGAGGGAGATTGCACATATAAAGTTATTCTAGTGATCCATGGTCTATGTCAATAAATTTGAATTTGGAAAGTTTGCATGGTGAGGGCTTCTACATGTGTTTAAGAATAAAAAAAAATTTTAAAAATCTTAGACTCTTGGAGTAATATGAACTTCTTTTTTGGTCCCCAACTTTATAACACTTTTTTTTTCTCATCAGAATTACTTCATCTTTGATGCACATTGTACAGAAACAGAACATGGCACATTTCTTATTTTTCCTGAAAATAAACATATACGTACATGCTTATTAAGCAAAAATTTCATGAATACAATATGCTATGAGCACTTGATTTGCCCACTAAAAAATATATCACCATTGTGATCAGTTTACAGTATAAACAAAAATATAAAATTAAAATACATGTATGTATGCAGCATGAACATACATGTACCTCTCTGTCTTATATAAGATGGGATACGGGCGTTTTACCCAAATGTGAGCAAATGTTACAGCCAAGCCAAGCTTTGCGGGGATGATACAGAGTTACATGTGCTACGTATTAAAGATAAGAGGAACTGGGTCTGCTTGAGTGTATGATCACATCTCAATTGAATTCTTCATCACCACCAACTTTGTCATGTCCAGAGAAGTCAAAGATAGCATTTATGAATAAACTTCAGTAATCTCTATAGCAGTATGTTGTTACTTTTGTTACTGAATTTCTGTGTTGTGATGTGTTTAGCTCAGTGTGGAGTTTGTACAGTGATTTTTTTTTTGTTTTTGTGCTTAGTGCTGTTGTTGTCGGTGCCTTTGTTGTCTTTGTGAGATTTTGCATCTGCACCAGGGGGAATACCTTGTTGTTTATCATAAAACATGCCGCAACAATGGTCGGAAGGTGGGCGTAGACACAAGATCAGTTAGGAGAATTTTTTCTTCCAGTTGAGAAAGGTGAGCAGTGATGTGACGTTTAGAGAGAAAAGACAAATGAAAAAAAAAGAAAGAAAAGAAACCTGAAATGTAATTTCTACATGTATTTTCCTCATTTTTTCTTTTCTAAATTGTATAGTTCACCCAGATACATGTATCTTGCTTATTGCTTTCTCTGATCATTTTTTTTTTCTTCATCTAATCTCTTTCCTTTTGCCACCTCTGTGTTTTTGTAGACACTCCCCTCCTCTTTTACATTGTCATCTTTCACGTGATACAAGTGGTTGCTCTCTCTATTTCATTGTTGTTCACCATGAAAAAATGATTGGAAAATCTTATCACTTAGAAAGAAAATGGGTGTTTATATCAACGATTCGAGAAGTTCTCGCTGGCATTGGTAAGGACTCCTGAGGTTATCCATTACTTGTAATTAACAAGGACATATTGGATCAACCATTCATTTTCAATCAATGTTTTTAAATTTGCAGGCACAAAGCAGGCATTTTGATAGGCATGGATTTAGTAAAAAGGGAAATAATCATTTTTATTTGTCTAGGTATCCCGCATTTCTACAGTTGCTTCCCTTGATTGCATTTTGTTGCCTTTAGTCACGTATTCCTTGATTTGCCGATGTTATGGGGCCGCTTGTGACGACGAGACCGCTGAGCAAACCTCCACTCCTCTCTGTGATCCAGTGCCCTTTAAGAATTAAGGGGGGGGGGAATCTAAATGAGTTTTTGCTCAAAATATTTTGTTTTGTTTTAAAGGATGTACTTTTTCTGAACATAAAAATGGTAAAAAAAAAATTGATTTGTCTCAAGTCAGATTGGGGAGGATGGTCAAGCAAGAGTTGACCGGGCCCTCTGCCATCCAGGCTCTTGCTCATTCGGGGCTCTAAATCCAGTGGTAGATTATCAATATTTCGCAGGCTACAGGTAATTTGCGTTTGATTATGACATGTACCTCCTTCACTAATATGTGAAGCCCCAGTGCCAAGAGTGGATACTGACTGACTATCTGAGGCGCTAACTACACCGATTATCAATGAACAACTTTCGCCTAGGCCTCTAAAATAGACCTCCCCTGGCCTAATGCGGGTGGTATATATGTATATATGCCCTGTTTCCGCTGTTTCAGAGTATAGCTAGTGGGCTAGCGGTTAGCCATCGACTCGGGATCTGGAAGGTCCGGGTTCGAATCCTGACTGGTCCCGACATTTTCTCTTTGGTAAAGGCAATTTACACACATTTCCTGACTGCACCCAGGTTTGAATGGGTACCCGACTATAGACAGTGATTGAT
>JBCAUA010041505.1:0-11937 GCA_038406235.1 Peronia verruculata
AGCGGGAGACTTCGTCTAATAACCCGCCAATTTCAATGCACTGGGCACAGTAACAATGAAAAAAGGGCCCCAGCGTCATGACTGACATCATCGTAATCAAATTACGTGGCGGCGCCATCGAATGGGCCACTCAGCACACTAACTAGTGGAACAAATGCGAGAGTTATTTTGCATGTAGACATAGGTAACACAGATGGTCAATAAATTAGGCAACGATATAGCATTCCCGCTCGCTGGGGGAAAAGGGACAGGGGGCGCGCATTGGCCTGTCTTATGATGCAATCACTGCGGGGATTCTCTCTCATCGTGAGAACAAGGTGTGGTCAAGCTAAAGTGATGATCATTGGTCCTGTTGTCTAGACCAATCATAATGCTTTGAATAACCACGGCAATCCATCGCTATCCCTTTGTGATCACACTGTTCACTTACCATTCTCACTGTGATCAGATTTC
This sequence comes from Peronia verruculata, assembly GCA_038406235.1. Taxonomy (NCBI): domain Eukaryota; kingdom Metazoa; phylum Mollusca; class Gastropoda; order Systellommatophora; family Onchidiidae; genus Peronia; species Peronia verruculata. The sequence continues at coordinate 454 of JBCAUA010041505.1, forward strand.
ATTTCACTTGCCTTATTGAATTGACAGAACACAAACCTCAATCACTTTCTTCAAGTCAGTGATATAAAATAAAAAAACAAAACAAACTATTGTTTTGAACGAAACAGGTCCATGCAAAATATTTCGACAGACAAGGGGATAATCATGATAGAAATCTCCTCAACATCGAAAAACGCCTTACAACCCGCCTCGCCTAATAACCCGGATCTTCTGTCACCCGAGAGGCAGATTATTAGGCGGTGACTACTGTATATGGTAAAATCTAACCAAATAGAAACAGCTGTTTTTTTTAACGAAATATTTCCCCCTTATTTTGCATTAAACAAGGCAGCATTTACACTATGGAGGTCTGAGAGTCTGACAACCTACATCAAAGACACCAAAGTACATGTACACTGATGTGAAACTGTCTTCTCCTTTGCCTACCAAATGAGTTTCTGAAGCAAGAAATCGTCAATCGGTCTCAAGTGTTTAACCAATGTGGATATAGTCCTCATCTATCTGTAATCCCTACATGCAGTGTGACAATTCATATGTATTTCAGATTTGTAACCACTGAAGACTGCCAAAACCTCACCTAGTTGAGACAAGTCTAAGGCAATCCAACCAGAACCTTGTGGACACTGGGATCCTACACCTGTGCGGATGAATACCTCACCATCTGGGGTCAAACCCCACACAGCCACCGGTCCTGCTGAAATACAGCAGAAGTTGCCACAGGAAGGGATGAAGAATGCCTCTGACTGTGCACCCTTGAACATGTATACATCTCCATTGACATGCTGAGCCCATACAGCACCTGCAAAATGACAATGTTCAATTGTTAGGAACAGTTGATAATCACACTCAATGAATGGACAGAAGGTATTAGATATAGCAACTGTGCTGATACAATATTAAATCTGAAGTCCACTGACAGTTCTGGGGCTACTTCTGCCCAACAGGTCTGTCGCACATGCTTGCCCATGTGGTGACCTATTTAAGTACAAACCATGTGGGTCATTGTTGAACTTCACTGGCTGGCAAGTGTCTTACTGCTATGCCCAATTTCAGACTATCTTTAGAACCTGGATGCACAAATTTGCTACAATCATTATTTATCAATCATCATCTTGCATAGGAATTCTATGTGAACATAGACCGAAGTTGGCTCTCAAATCATATCAAAAGACCCATTGTTTTACCCCAGTCTAGATGCGCTATGTTGGCAGAGACCAGTTTCCATGCTGTAGACGCAGACATCTTGGCAGGATGAGCTTCCAGCCAGTGATAACCTGGGAATAGTGAAAACAATATCCAGATATACTTTAATACATTGACTGATTTGAAACTGGAGCTTACACATTGTGTATCACTTTGTGAGAATATGGGTGTCTCAGCTTTGATAAGTATTGTTGTGCATAATATACGTGTACGCATGTTAGTCTACGTAAAAAAAAATTATGATGAAACCAGATCCCTCTCCATACTGACTCTGTATGTCAGCTAGGTAAGGTCCATTAAGGTCCATACAGGGCAAGAAGCTTTATGGAACAGTCCTATATAGCACTACAATTAAATGGTGCTTCTTCTCTTTCAATAACTCCACAGTAAAACAGGAGTACTGGTAAAAAATCACAGTTCTTGATTTACACAATTTTGTGACTGGAGCATATTTTCAATCTAATGCCCATATAAACAATACAATAATTTTTCTGACTTCTTTCATGGAAGTGTATATTAAACAAATAGTAATAATAATAAATGCACTGATGCCAGAATATGAAATGAAATTCATTTTGGCATGCAACTCATTTCAGCTGTTTGCTCAACATTTAACGCATAACTGTCCTCAGTGACACTGAGAAAACTGCAATCATATGGGGCTAAAACACTTTTATGTGGAAATTAACTTGATCCTGAACACTGACCTCATGAATTTGGCATTTAAAACAATTTGACTTTCATGGGTAAAGTTGCAGTTTTTACAAAATAATGACAGCAGTACTGAAGACAATTAGAATTTTTTAGGGTTATTCAAATATGCTGTCTACATTGGCTGCTCACCCTGTACACTGCCACGACACACCTGTAGCACATTCTTAAAGTCGAGGGCCAGCCACACACCCTGGGAGCCAGCAGTGATGAGGCCCCCTCGGTTAGTGCTGAGAATGTAAGACAACTTCTTGGGGTCAAACTTCCTGGCCACAGCCTTAATCATGTCCAGAGTGCTCTCGTCCTGCAGAATGTACTCACTCATGGGCACCTGTAAAAATATGCATGGTTTTTATAATGGATTTCTTACTAAGAATCATCCTGGTGCCTTGTCACTTCAACCTCTTTGTGACACAAAGTCAGACAGCTTTCCACCACATGCTGTTCATACATAGTATCTTTTAATACCATCACAAAGAAAATACACAGCCTTCTCATCTTCCTCATCCTAGCAACTCCAAGCCCCATGAGGAATACAGTTCATTAAAACATTTTTTCCTTTCACCGTTTCCGGAAAAAAGTCATACAGCATTTATCATGCAAGTCATGAAAGGGTTAATACCTCAACAAATTCATCAAGCTAATGATTACCCAAGTTTCCTCAATAAATAAAGGGAATTTGTCTTTATTCTGTTTGCCTGCATTCCAATCACCAGAAATTTCACAAGCCATTTCTGATTTATAGACCTGGCCAATGAAACTACACATGCAGTTGTGCAAAACAGATCAGATAGCAGAAAAAGATGATTCCTGATTATAGAAAAGACCACATACTGAACCTGTATGATTTTTTTCTATGGTAGTATTGAGTCTCACCTGCCACCATTGGTCCTGTCCCAGGGGATGTTCCCGGCTCACACCGACACAAAACCAGATCTGACCCAGTACATCAATGGCCCAGCCCACGTTCTCATTGTCTATGGTCACATGGGAAAACAGGTAGGGAGCTGTGTCTCTAGTGATTGAAGTAACAAGAAATGAGAATTGTGAGTAAAGTGGTTTCCATCACACAATGTTCTGTACATTTACTGACTCCTGTACTGGTTTTAAGAAATGGGCTTTGAAAAAAAAAAAAAGAAAGAAAAAAGAAAGAATGAATGAAAGAAAGAAAAAAAAAGAAACAAACAAACAAAGTAAGAAAGAAAAAGAGAAATTGTGTACTTCTCCCTTTACATAAGCCTTACCTCTGGACCAACTCCCATCTTGTGCCTTCAGGTATTTCATCAGACACTCCCTTCCTCACCAGTAAGCACAGGCCCTCTGTGATGGCCCACACCACTCCATAACGACAGACAATATGTTTGATCTTATGGCTACACTCTACTTTCTTGGATTTGAAACAGGGTCTGTCTTGTGACAAGCCTCTTTGCATCATCACTTCCCCATTTCTCCTGACATACCTGAGTACAGAGAATTATTTGTTCAAATATGGAATATAAAACTAGGGTTTCATGCTTGAGCTACTGGTAACTCTCATAGTTTAACTAATAGGTGAGCAGAGAGAGAGGTGAGCAAAGGAGAAAATTGGGTCAAGCATCATTGGGAGGGCTCAAAGGAACTCTGTACTTTAACACTGTAATATATAGATAAGTATGAGTGTGCCAGTTTCAGTAATGGTTTTAAGTAATTCTGCAACATGACAGAAAATGGCATGCTTGAGATAAGTATAACTTATGTTCAAAATTTCAGTTGGATCAAATTTGGACTGACTGATAAAACAATGTTGAAGGATGTTTTACATCTGCAAAGAAATTGCAGTATATCTGAGAATACGCTACACAAATATCTTGTCTCATAATCACCCAATTATTATTATGTTGGAAGAAAGTATGTAAATTATAATCAGTCTGTGTTTGAAATATGGTGAAATGAGCAGATTGTTTAGACATTCTATCTGAATTAAATAATTCATTGATCAAGCATACAATTACTGATCACAACCATGCTACTCACCAGGCACAGTTGAAATCTACACACATAGTCTCCACCTCCCGCACTGCCTCCACCCACTTCAAACCCTCAGGATGCCGACTGCTGATCTTTGTGCCTGCATATACCACACCACGATGCAACCGCCAGACGAGGGCCCCTGTTGGTGATACTGAGATCTGATTGGCATAGCCAGTAGCTTTCCGCCACACGATGCCCTTGGGACTCCCAATAGATGAGTAGTATATATTCTCACTTTTGTCTGTAAACCAAACATGGGTGTTGGATATCACTAAACTGTACATGTTCGTTGGTGTGGTGAACTCAGACCAGGAGTTTGCTAAACGACGTTCCGCAATATCTTGCATCTCCACAGTCCGTTCAGCCTCGGGCGGTAGCCGACTTGCACTGGGTCTTGCCGGCCCAGATGGTTTGTCAACAGGAGATACAGGGGACTCGGGAGATGTGTCAATGAAATTAGAATAGAAATCATCTGCAGGATCCACCTTTTTGTACCCTTTGTGGAATGGATCAGTTGCTTCGATTGCTTCAATTTCAGAGAAAACATCTTGGAATGAACTCTGAACAGTAACTTGGTTAGAGGTTGTGACCTGCATGTCAGCCTCTTCTCCACTTGCTGGCTGCTCAACTTGTCTCTGTTTGGCCTCATCACGAGCAATCTGGGATTTGTGCAAGTTTGCCATGGCAGTCTCCAGAATCTCTGATGCATCTCTGTAGGCTTTCTTTCTGTCCAGAGGTTTATCTGATCCCAAATGTTCACTTCCAAGTGGCTGATCTGATTGTGGTAAGGACTGGATGTCACTGCTCTGTTCATTTAAATCTGGGACATTCATTTTACCTCTTGTCACTGAGATATCCAGTTTCTCTGGCTGACTAAGGATGCTCCCACCCCCAGGAACTACAGAGGCTGACTGTCCAGCATCTAAAGTTGACACATCAGCTGCTTTCTCATTCTCACTTCTTTGAGCATCGCTGAGGGGAAAATTAACATTCTGAGTATTAGCATATTTGTTGCTCACACTTTGTGCCACATTAACAGTTGGTTCTGACAAGTTTTTGCTGGCATTTCTGTCTTTTCCAAGAATACTTTCCACTTGTCTGAGCATGTCATCAGCTCGCTGGATTGTATCCAGCGGTGAATCGTGAACTGCTGGTGTGTTATGAGGTGTTGGTCCCACAAAGGAATCATCTGAGTGTTGGCTGGAGGCAGAAAGCTGACTTATACTATCCTCATCTTTCTCTTTTGGATGCAGAGAACCTGTGACATTAGCACAATCACAAATATTTCTCTCAGTTATCAAGTAACTACCTTGACATTGTCAAAGAATCTAAAATCACAGCTATCACCACAGAGCATATATAATCTTACTCATATGGGCAGATTAAAATGACTTTTACGCTCCACATAATGCAGCATGCATGTAAGGTCCAGAACATTTGGAATGAAACAGAGAATCCTTCCATACTCTCAATTAACTATGCAAAAGTAACTGTTCAATTTACACATTTGTTTCATTCATTCATAAACATTGTGACCAAAAATAGATTAAAAAAACAAAACAAGAAACAAAATGTGATAATTCTTAGGGAAATATTTTTGCCATCTCTATGTCAGCAAACTTGATTGTTACTGATGCTTCAAAAGCCGCAGCTCTTCTCACATACTAGGCCTATTCATGTCTTTCTTTCACTTCAACTGATACTTACTGCTTTTATGCTTCCTTTTCTTGTGTTTCTTCATTCTATGACTGAATACAATGCTGTCTCCATCACCATCAGCTACAGGTAGTGGACTTTCTGCTCGGAAACGATGTGTGTTAAAGTAGGAATCTACAGAAGGAGATCCTGAAACTGGCTCGGCCGTAGGCTCAACTTTGATCTGTGGAACGGCTGGTGAAGAAAAGTTTCAGACAGAAAAAAAAAAGACGATCATATTTCTTTATCTACCTGAGGTGAGAAAGATATTCTTGCAATATCAAAAGTCACAACTGGCAAGTCCCATTAAGTAATTAAGATTCATCGGTCTCAGTTCAGAAGTAAATTATTTCATTTATTCAATATCTTTGTGTCTAATATTTGACTGCTTGAGCAATGTGTCCTTTCTCTGCTGATCATATCTCTGCTGTTGGGATTGGTGACACTAGCAATGTCTTGCCCTAGCAATGATCTCATCAGCCTTTGTGACAGGATCAAAAGATAGCCACCAAGATCTGGACATAACAGTTCTAGCATTTTACATTGAAGTGTGAAAAAAATTAAATGACATGAATGTATATACATAGTGACATAATGTATCTGATCTTTTTATTTGTTTATCTCTTTGACATTAGAAATTTCACTGTGAAATGATCACTGATCCTATGGACTCAAATAATAGTGAATACATCATCTTAAACTCTAATCCAAGGGAACATACTGAAGTTTATGGTTTTGTATATTATTCTTAAAAATGAAAGACAAATTTTAAAACTTGCAAAAGGGTTTGATCAGCAAAATTATGTTCATATTATTGAAGATAAATTGATTCATTCTGTTTCACATCTCAGGGAAAAAAAAAAAAAACAAGGCATGGATCCAAGTATTTCAAGACTACCTATTTAGCACGTTAAACAAATGGTTTAAAGAAGATGGTGTAGTTCAGTCTGACAAATTTGACAATTTCTATGTCTGCAAGGTGTGAAAACTGTTTGTATATGTAAATCATGTTTCTGCCTACCTTCCCCGCTTGCTGATGCTGTCATTTTGCTATCTGTTTTATTCACATCAGTTGCTGCATTAGACACTACACCTAGGACAGAGGTAGCTGACATCAATGCTGAGAGGGTGGGGGTGGAATCTACATCATCCCATTTTGTGGTGCCTGAAACCGGTGTCATAGACGGTGGGGAGGGCACATTGCCCGTTCCTCCTGTAAACAGCCGAACTCCCTCCATTTCAGGGGAAGCCAATCTCACTACAGGAGGCAAATCAGGGGAGATGACTGCTTCTGGCCTGAAATATAAATCTGGGTAGATTAAAATCAGTTCCCACTATTTTTTTTTAAATTAGTCAGTAACATTATTTATTAAGAAAACCTGTAAGTCTTTAAGTTGCTTTCCTGTGAAAATTTGATGCCTCAGGAAGAGAGACTACATGAAATGAGGTTTGTCCGAAAATATGTAAACATGGTTCCTGAGACACAAAAACCTAAGCTAAACCGATTCACTTAAGGCCAAGGTCGGCAGTGAAAATTGATGTTGAGGGTCAAAATTGTCGATTTTGCGCTCTAGCGATATTTTTATTCTTTGACCTCTTATTGATAGTATAGAATGTATTTTTGGGTCAAAAGTTGACTTTCAGGATCTAAAATTGCCGTTACTGCAAAGCGAGGTAGGTGCAGAATTGTTTATTTCTTATCAAAATGCCCTCATTTCATAGCCCAGACAAGCAACTGCATCGGCTAGAATCCTTCAAATTTGGTATCGATACAAAAACTGACCTCTTTCCTCCTAGCCAATGGTAACCTTTTCTTTGTTCAACGTAAATTTCCATGCCCAAACACCCATTCATTTTCACAGGGTCATGAGAAACTTACACATTCCATTCTCCCTTCATAGTACTATACTTCCATATGTGGACTGATCACGCACGGCCTCTGTGCTCGTGGGCCATGCATTGGCCGGCGAGCGAAGACTGACTGTCGCTACTGGCTCGATGCATGCAGTTAACGCACTCCAAGGTCGTTTCCGCTCGTAACCAAAACCGTGTTGAGTGTCTTGCTGCTTGGTGTCTTCATGTTGTTAGTGTTAGAAAAGATGGCTATGAGGCAGGCTATTTGGAAAAAAGCAAGAGTCAGAAGGCAGAGAAAACTGGAAGAACTGTAGGGGGGTCCGAGGTGTTTTTTGGTGGATTCTGAAGAGAATAACCAGTTCAGACAGACACCTTAATGGGAAAAGGGACTGCCACTCACTATACTTTTAGAAAATGGCGATTTACTGAAAATGTGTTTTTATCCAAATTTTGTCAAATCTGTAAATGGGATTTATTTGAAACTTACAGGAGGTGTGCAAAAAATAAAAAAAGCAAATGTAAGATAAAGATTTTGTCTGATGCTTTTTCAAAAAGTTTTTTTTTTTTACAATTTTTTTCTCCTCAAAAATGTGAAAATTTGCATATTTTACATAGTGAATGGAATCTTAAAAAAATAGCGGTATAAATACATTTTACAGAATATCAAAAATATGATCGGACAAAATCTTTGTATTGAATGAAAGAATATTTCTGCAAAATTTGGTGGTTTTGTGACCGATGGTTTATGAGAAATTTGGGTTGAAAAGTAGTGGAAAAATCCAAACTGGCGGCTGTTTTCATGCGTTTCCATGGCAACCATGAAGATTTTTCATGAAAAATTACTCTAGAGTAAATGAGGAACACACTTCCAACACAATTACAGCATCAAAAGATTGCTCAACTCAAAAATGTGGATTTTGGCTTTCACTGCCGACCTTGGCCTTAAGTCGTCATGTTTTCTTTTCTTACTAACTTGCCTTCCTTCTTTCGAATGGTTCACCGATTAGAATCAGGCCTAATGTGTGGTAAAGGTCAGTAGTTCTCCATTTAGTCGTCTTTTCATACCAACTGTTGCCATTTATTTATTTCCCGTAATTTAATGATAAGCACTATTATTTGTCACTTGGAGGGCATCTAGGTTAGATAGGCTTTAAACTGATTAAATTTGTCATTCAGTATCTGTCCTAAATTACTCACCCATCCTCTTTTTTTAGTGATTTTTTTATTTTTTTTCTGTATTATAAGCTCCCTTCCAGAATCCGGTCACATCCTATAGATCAGCAATGTTCACCTAATTCAAATTTAGAAATGGCGGTTAAGGCTGAATGAGAGCAACTGAAGTCTATTATACTATAATGTCTATAGGGTAACTAAAAGTTAAGTTTCCCAAAACACCAGCACCAGTAAAATCTCATCTCCCAAGACAATTAATTTTTAATTATGAAAGAAGAAATGTTTGTAGGAGCTTTTCAGGCACTCACAGATTTGTGATTTTACAACACAGAGGGAAATGAACAACTGAGGCTTATAAAGCAGTGATGTAGCTATTGTTTGGTACCCTTGCACTGGGAGAGTGCAAAAACTTGAAACCAGAGAACTAGGGTAATAAAATTGATCAAAATGAGGAAAACTACAGGTTTAGTGACATTCGCAGGAAGGCCACAACACCCACCAACCAGCAGTAATGCTCGACCTATTGCACTGAACAGTCAAGTCAGGGTCAAACTAAGTGATTGGCACTGAAGAGGAACTCGGCTGCCAAGACAGAACCCAAAGATTGTGGCTTGATTTTCAAATATAAAGAGATGGGTTTTAATGACAACATCAGAGGTATAGCTTTGTTTGTGCAATCAACTTGATAAATCAGATCTGTCGTGCATAGTGACTTTGTTACTGTTACCAAAACGTACCCAGAATTGATACTTCTATTTACTCAAAATAGCAAATGTTATTTATCACTTTTATTTATTGTGTACTTGAAATTGACCAATAGACTTGTGCTTATCAAACATCATTTGATTTTCGGGTGCGTTTAAAAGGGGGAAATTGACCCTATATGCCCAAAGTTCGATATATCTTTCTGTTACCATGGTATTTCATGAAATACGAAACAAATGCCAGGACAGGGACTATGAAAAAAAAAACTATGTTATATATGAAATAGGCCTTGAAGAATTTTGAATGCCAGGAAAAGGGCAATGAAACAGACCCATGTTATATATGAAACATTCTTTGATGAAATATAGGCTTGTTCTATAAATTTAGAACAAAGCCTATTTCTTCAAATATTGACTTACAAAGGAACATTTACCTGACAACACCTCAGAAGTTGTTCACCATCCAAATATTTGAGTATATGAATCACAATTTCTGGAGGAAGATGACTGATAAAATCTCTGAAGACCAGCAAAGGAATTTTTTGGGACAAAGCATAGAGTTGACTTGGCTGATGGGAATGAGAAAAAAGAAAGTTAAAATGAGTAATCAAATCTTTTCATTATAATTATATAAAAATTGAAAGATCAATGTCTCTTACTTACAGCTTTAAATGTTCAGCTTTCAGTTTTCATCTAAAATCATACTACCAATAATTATTAACAACCTCACTGCAAACGACAGTACAAATACATCCAATAAGGTTTATTTCATGTGCTAAAAGATGTATATCGTCACTGTCAGGCACAAAACATAATTTTTTAAATTTTTTTTTGCTCAAACTGTAGTGCACCTTGGATTACATAGTATGTGTAAATATCTCACGAAAATATTAGTTAGAAACACCTGAATTTGCACTGTGATCTAATCACAGTTGACAGCCTATCAGTCATCTCTGCCACCCAAACCGTGCACCTGCACAAGGGGAGGCAATCGACCTTTGGTACCTGTATTTGACATATTATGTAAAAGTTTTAATCCAACGTTGAAAAAATGGTTTGACTGAGTTAAAGAGATTTAGATGCTACACTACAAGATTTTTAGTTACATGTTAATCATTTACTAAATTACTGTGAACAAATCTGCTAGTCTACTGGAGAGTTTCTCTCATCATGCCCGTTACATGGTTTCTGTCTGTCTGCCACTTGCTGAGGTTGCACAACTTCCACACCTATGACATACTGGACTTTTCAAACACCCTCTTTGATCAAGTGTTCTCTCTTATTTTCAACAACTCTGTCTTTGCCACATTCTCTTCTCCTTTTTTCTCCTATACCGATCTCTCTTTGTTCCTACAGTGAAACAGGTCCCACTTATAACAACTCCCATCTCATTATACATTAGGTATTATCCCTGGCCATGTGTCAGCCAGGTGTTTCTTTCTTTTGCTCATCATAGTAAAAAGTAAATAAGGCAAGGTGCATGCCAAAGATTACATGGTTCCGTAAACTGAACAAGTTAACACTCTGTACAATGTAAAAACCACTGGCAGTAGATTTCAAGACTGTACCAAGGTTTCTGAAAAGTATGACATGAGTGTTTTTTATAACTTCCTATCAGGCTTAAGTCCAGTTTATCAATTGCTGAACAAAGACAACAAAATCTTACAATGAATTTTAAAAAATGTACATGTAACTTGAACTTTCGAGAATAGATCCACATGACTGTTGTGTGTAATTATTTGTACCTTAATAAATGGCTATCACGCCTTATTTACAAAGCCTTGCTCACCCATGTTTTTTTTTTTTTATTTTCCGTCTTTTTTTTTTTTTAACTTAACTCATCAGTTACTTATCAGTTACATCAGTTACTCATCAAACTTATAAGTTTGATCGACATCCATAACTTTTTAGAACATATTACATTGCACATGTGCTGAAAAATGTTCTTTTTTTTTTTCCCCCCCCCTTTCAAATTCGAATATATGGGAGGCTTATGAAACATTTTGCAAAGGTGAATTAAAACAAGTAACGTGGTTATGAAGCTGACAAACTTACTGCCTTAAAGGGGTAGTGCAACGTCACGGACTGCCTATGCTATTTCTTGTAAAACAATAAACTTCTAGTAGCCAAAAAC
>JBCAUA010041516.1:0-11936 GCA_038406235.1 Peronia verruculata
ACATACATACATACATACATACATACATACATACATACATACATACATACATACATATATACATACATACACACATAACTACAAACAGACAGACAGACAGGCAGACTGATATAGTGACAGATAGACAGACAGACAACACACATACAGACGTACATACAGACAAATACACAGACACACGGCACCATGAATAGAGATACAATATTGTGATTATAATGATTAGGATTGAGACGAATAGTTCATTTTACCAACCGATCGTGATCGGTTATTTTTTCACCAGCATTGGTACTACTTCCATAATAAAACAGACGTAATTTTCAGTGCGCTGAAGTCGTGGACAAACACTGTCTTTCTAATGATGAACTGCCTAAGTGGTCTGCATGACCTAAGCTTTCTCACAGCAACAGTTTTCACCTTCTACCCCACCTTTACTGTAATCATCACTTTGAGTTAATAATTTTGATATTCTGAAATGAGAGATCCGAACAAATAATGAGGAGAATTTTTTAAAAAAAAATATATATATATATGTTATTATTATTATTTTGTAAAGAACAGTGGGAAAAAAAGCAGTCCAGTGAAAAAGAAAAAAAAAAAAAAGAAAAAAGAAAAAGGCAGTCTTGAATATATCCAGAACTATTCGACCAAGTTGACGACTGATGCCCATATTCCACTTTCCGAAGAGTTATGTTGAGTACCGCAACACGAGTAATGATTACAATCAACAATAACTAATATATTGAGAGACAGCATTTAATTTGTCTGGTCGTGATCAGACTTTATACATGTACCATATAGGGTACTGAGAAACAGTATTTTTGATGACAATGATTGGGAGATAACCATACGGTGCAATTGCATCTACGTCCTGACATAGACATGTGGGGAGGTATCCGCACCCAAGAAAGGGTTGACCATACCTTTGACCTGGCCTAAGATATAAAACTCTGAGACGGCGCACCACACGGCTATTGTGGACAGTTGAGATAGCCACCACTACAGGAGGTTGAAAGGCTTATAAAAACTATAACTATAGCGTTATGTTATTCTTTGACCACGGTTGTGGACAGCTGAGATAACCACCACTACAGGAGGTTGAACAGCTTATAAAAACCATAACCTATGAAGAAAGGACTGAGATAGCCCCCGTACTGGAACTGAAAAGCTTTAACCTAAATCACTGTAACCTAAATGACCATGCATTAAGAGATAATGTTTCTGATGATGATGAGTGGACTTATATGATGTACTGAGAAACTGTGCTGTATTGGGTTTTTCAGTCTGACTGCATCACAAATCTGTAGCTGTGCATACGCATAACCGAAGACGTTCATAACCCACAGTTACCGAGCACTTGACTGACCTACGGTTTATAAAATTAATGAAAAGGGTACTTGAAGTCCCTCAGGTTTCTGTGTTTTGTGTGTTTCTCTGTGTGTGTCTTTCCTAGTGCCTGTCAGTTCGTCCCTCCTTTTCATTTCCACACTTCTCCTTCCTTCTCTTCTCACCCTATCTCTCTTTTTTGTTATTATGCTATTACCTCTGCTTCACCTATTTTTACCTTTTCATTGCCTCCCCTCCCTCTCTCTCTCATTCTCTCTCTCTCTCTCTCTCCACCTCTCTCTCCATAACCAATATGTCCCAAAGGATCCAAATATGATATCAATATCACTAATAAATCTGTGTGTGCGTTTTTTTGTGTGTGTTCGAGCGCGCGCAAGTGTGTGTGTGTATATGTGTGTCTGTGTATGTGTGTGTGTGTGTTTGTGTGTGTGTCTGTGTATGTGTGTGTGTGTTTGTGTGTGTGTGTATGTGAGTGTGTTTGTGTGCATGCACGAGCGAGAGAGAGACAGAGCCCTCCTCGTCTTCCCTCTTTTTCTCATTATCTCTGGTACACATTTATGCCCTGTCCTCTTATTTCTCACAGAGCTAAATAAAAATAGAGGAGTTGGAAAACAGCCAGACAAAGACATTTTTATAAAATTTATATATCTTTATTATGTTTCACATATCTTAGTGCGATTAGGATTGAAGCCGGGTCTCCCATCTCTGGATGAGTTTATGAATCTCCAGAGACAATTGCATTCTGTATTTCTCCTCGAACGGTCATGAGTTTAGCGAGCAAGACCAGGATCCTCAAGAGCTTCGTAGACCTTCATCCAGTATCTGAAGTGATCAAGAACGTATTGTCAAACAAAGTCATATTTGATTATACTGACAGACTTTAAAAACGCAACACTTGAAAATGATTCTACTGACGGACTTTGAAAACGCAGCACTTGATATATAGAATCATTTTTAAGTGTTGCGCTTTGAAGTCCGTCAGTAGAATCATTTTCAAGTGTTGCGTTTTTTTAAAGTCCATCAATATATTAAACAGTTTCGATCAGAAGCAACTGTACAGACAATTCATGTGTATTACACACTTCAAGCAATCTTGAATTTCAGCAACTGTGATCTTACATTATAACAATTCTTTACCAATAGAATTCCATTCAATATTACAAATTGGTAAAATAAAGTAAATCAGGGTGAATGACTTTAATGTTTTCTGTCATTAAACTATTTATTTTTTGCTTTTTTATCACCTTTTTTCTTTAGGTTTTACAGGATTAAAAAAGATAAAAACATCATGTTTGTTGTTAGCGTCTGTACTTTAGAATATTTAATTCTTATAAAATTGCCATAATTCCTTATTTTACTATGTTCAATCATCAAGCAATTACTTCTAGTGCATCACTTCTTTTCATGAAGAAAAACAATCTCGATGGTGGGAGTGGTACAGTTGGTTTTTTTTTTTTTTTTATCATTTGTGAATGTCTTCGTAATTGTTGATGAAAGGAGGATTGAGAGTCATAATGATAGAGATAACAGCTGTAATGATAACGAAGTTTTGGCTCACAAAAAAGAAAATTCACAGTAGTGGGGATGAATTGATGGAGAAACATCTGTGAAAAGTCTATGAATTTATTTATTATTTATTGATTTATTTGATTGAATGGTTGATTGGTATGTTATTGTGTCTTTTTTTTTTTTTTTTTAAATAATTATTCATTCATCGATTTCTTTAAAAATCTTTGTATATGATAAGTGGTTTATTAAATTGCTTATTGACAAGTATAAAATATGATCGTTATATTTTGTGTTACCATATCGTATCCCTCTGAAATCTTCGTGTGTCATGACTTTATATTATAGTTGCGACAGTTTCACGTCAGTAAACGTGCACCTGTAAAATTGTACTACTGGGAGTTTCTTACGGACATTGTCGACATTACTATACGTCAAACTAATTTTTTACTTACACGGCATACGACTACTATTATGGTTATCATTTGTTTGTTAATTATTCTTCATTTAAAAAAAATTATTATGGTTTAATTAATAAATTCTTCAATTAGATTCAATTTAGGTTTTTTGGCGACTGTTTTTTTTTTTTTTTAATGATCAACTTCCCTTTTCTCCTTATTTATTGGATTAGTGAATTTTGATCTGAAACAAAATCTATTCAATGGAATTCATTCATTCATTCGAGGTTCCGTCTCTTAAGGAGGTTGGCGGTCATGACACGCCATCTATTTCGGTCTAGTCCATTCTCGCATCACTTAATTATTTTGCTCCCAGTCATCTCTACAATATTCTTGAGCCAATTTTTTTTATGGAATTATGACACGAAATCACTGTTGATGAAAACGACATTACTAACACATTCACCTCTCTTTGACTAACAAAATGTTTGAGCGATATATAGATTTAGATTATTGTCTATATATTAAAGCTCATATAAATGGTCATAATAACTATAACTACTGTTCAGCTTGATTCTCTTTCAATAATTTTCATGTTCATCAAAGCACATCGAAGTTCGGCAACCGGCGCATGTCTTCCAAATAATTGGTTGGTTCATTGTCTATAATAGATTCTCTTGGAAGAAATACCTAGACAAGTACACTGACGGAATGCACATATCTCAGCTGAACACTCTACACCGTGCTGCGTTCATTGATTTTAAAAATTATGCAAGATCGTGGTCATGATACATGATTATTTCGATGATTCAATTCCGATTTATAAAAAAGAGGGGGGGGGGGGACTGTCTTTGTTCTATTAAGCTTCAAATACTTAAATTCAGTCGTTTCGGAGGAGGGATCAAGACCTAAAATACTCTTCAGAATCATCCAGACTACAGCCGCAATGACCAAGCTGAAGCCCATATTATGGAATAGTAAAACTATCTCGATCAGCTGAAAAATCCGACTGATGCGCACACTAGTCATGGCAATCTTCCCCTATGCCTGCGAATCCTGGACAACAAAAGCCGAACTAGAGAGAAGAATCAAACCTTTCGAGATGAAATAATACAGAAGGCTCCTTGGAATCTTATATAGAGCCCATATCACAAACGAGGAAGTAGAGAGACACACTAAAAGCGAAATTGGCCCGTATACAGACCTCCTCACCTCAGTTAAACTACGAAAGCTGAAATGGTATGGGCATATCTCACGTTCAGCAGGCCTCGCTAAAACAATCCTGCAGGGCACAGTGAGAGGTGGGAGACGGAGTGGTCGACAGAAAAGAGATGGGAAAATAACATCACGGAGTGGACAGACCTAAAATTGGAAGACATCTTGAAAAACGCAGAGTGCCGGGACCGGTGGAGAAGACTAGTTGTGCAGACAGCAGAGGTGCCCCTACGGACTATTGTCTAAGGGATCAAGGCGAGGCAAGGCAAGGCAAGTCTATTAAGGGGGAAACTTTGCCTTGATTTGTTCTAACAGGTAAAGATCTGGAGTGGTGAACGATCAGACTTGATAATAGCTCGAGCAAGATTTCAAGAAACTGGAAGTAAATTTTGGTAAATAATTATTAATGTTCCTCTGCCACCACAGACCTAATTCGAGAAAATACATTGTTTACACTCTACATTTAGTGTCAGCGAAGTCTGTAATTTTGTATGTGAATGCGGGCACAGGGACTAATTATGTGTCTGTATAGACGTTATGTGAAAAAAATGCCGTGTTGTCGTTGAGAGGAAGAATGGGATCAGAGGGAATGGCAATAAATATGAACTGCAATTGATGTATGTGAAAATATATTGCCAGCATTATACTGGGGAATATTACAAATAATAGAAATAGTCATAAGCCAAGAAGTGTTCTTGTTTATGTCAAGATTTTGTCATCGCAAAAGTGTATGATAATCTGTGGGATTTTTTTTTTTTTTTGATCATTCCTGGCAACTTACGGGATAAATTCAGTATCTTTAGCAAGAAAGCCGTTCCCGTCGAAATCGACGATGTCGAAGACGTAAAGGAAATCGGATTCAGTCAGGTGGTTATCTACGTTGATGTCGAAGTAATCAAACAGCACACGTTCACAACCTGGTTGACAAAGAAAAACAAGATAATAACAAACGAGTTCTTTAACAAACAAAAAAAATATGCAATGACATACAGTTCAACAATAGTACAAAATCACTCTTAATGGAACGCAGATTCAAAGGACTGTGTTAGTATTTAGATTTATGCCGTGCATAAGAAAAGAATCCTATTTAAAATATCAAATAAACAAAAGAAAATCACCAATTCATTGTTGTTTGGGATTTGAAAAAATGGGAGTGGTTATGGACGAACAGAGAGAGAGAGAAACAGATGAGCAGACTGACAGGCGGCCAGACAGACAAGAGACAGACAGACAGAAAGAGAGACAGAAATCGGAGGGGGAGGAGTAATTATATTTTGTAGATAGGGTAAATGTACGAAAGAACAAATGAAGAAATTTCCTACACATGGGGGATGATCAAGTCAGATGCCACAGTCAGATTGGACAGATAGTTTTGGCGCCATTCACCCCATCCCTGCCTTATCTCGCCCATCAGTTAGACAAATTCTAGTTTATTACCAGGAGATGTTTAAGAGCACAATTGTGTCTGAGAATAAAAAAGATATCTTCGGACTATTTGTTTATTTGTTTGAAACAAACATCATTCTTTTAAACAAAATTTATATAAAGAGAATGTTTTCGTATTATTACTATGGTGTTATCAATTTGTTCTTTGTCAATCTTTTGAATGACATAAAATAAAGAGATTTTCTTCCTAATTGAACTGCTTGCTCAACGCCTCTTTTGTATGGCAAAGGCAAAATATAGGGCTGGGCAGAACGATATCCCATCAATAATCAGTTCGTGTTAGGTCTTTTGGTTTCTGGCTACTTTCTCACCTCTGAAGTGAGAACTGTCAGCATCGATGGCTGTGGTGAATTCTGAACGACTGATCTGTCCATTGCTGTTGGTATCGTAGCGCTGTAGAAACAGAAAAGTAGGAAACATTAGTGCTATTCTATTCTTCTCGTTCATGGAAATCTCGTTGGACAGTTATGTTCTAGTCGTTTCCTTGAGATTACGGATCACCAAATCGTTATAGAATTCTCTTATTTTTGTTGTCACTGTGAAGGGCATACCTATCATCTTATGTTGTTTGTCCCCTGATATGAGTATGGTCACAAGACCAATCAAAACACTCATCATGTGTAACATTCCGTATGGATCCCTTTTCATTCACTTCATGTCGGTCTAATACCAATGTTTGTACCGATTCTGTTAAAAATACTAAAATACTAAACCTATTAGTAATATCATCCTTAGTGTTAAAGCAGAATCACATTTTTTTTGGTGAAAGGACGATATTACGAAAGATAATAATATATACAAGACCGTAGGGTTTGCAAAACGTCAAACAGCTACGTAGTTGTGGTCTATGTAAATACTCTCTAATATTATTATTATAATCTCCGTTCATAATATTCTCACTTTTTAAGACCCATAAAGGTTTGTAGAACGTCAAACAGGTGCGTATTTGTGATCTCCATTCATAATCTTCTCATTATTCAATTTAGAAATAAATAAACATAAAAATAAAAAGAACGAAAGAAAATTTACTTTATGAAAATTGAAAGTATTGTCCCTGTATTTACATAAAAGAAGTATGAATGACAAAACAGACTGACAAATATGTGCCACTTTTTTCACGCATCATAGGCAGATGGTTTTGCTCTGATTATTCTCAGTGTACCTCTTGCATTACAGATTCAAAGTTGCACCATCAGAAGATATTGGATAATTAAGGATCATCATCAAGAGCAGATTCCTGAAATACATAATTTTTATTGCCTTGTTTGCAATACATTTATTTTGTCGATTGTGTTCGTCAGATTCAGATAACAGTTTGCACTCAAGTTCTTGAGGGTTTCCCAGCAGGTTACTTCACAAAGCGGAACTAGCAGTTTTTAACATGTTTGGAAAACAGGACTAATTTAGTTCATATCAAGAGGGAATTAGATGGCCCAATTTTTTTTTTCCTTTTTTAGGTATTACGTCAAAGTATCTGTGCTTCTCGCCGGGACCAATTCTATCGTCGTTATTGATGTCCATGGCAAGGAAGTATGCCTCCGCTGTCTGGTCAAATGGCCTCAGGTTGTCACATGCTCCAAAGGCCAGGGCTGGCAGAACAAGGAGGTAAACGTACAGAAGCATGGTGGGTTTTAGCTGGAGAAGAAAGGAAAGAAGGTGTTGGTTTGTATACGGCCTTAAGCATAATGCACGTGACTGAATCTAACTAAGGATGCAGAATGATCATCATGTTTAAATCTTAGCCCAATGCAATAGTTAAGCACTCCATAAAATATAACAGCAACATGTGTTGAAATAGATCTGTATACAGGGATATCGATACAGACATGGATATAGCTATACATATACCTGTAAATGTAGATATTATAATGATAGAGATAGGCGCAGACATAGATAGAAATAGATTTATTATTATTGTTCTGAAGGGAAAATACTTTCAATCTTTTAAAATATTTCACAGTTTCATTATGATGGGGTTTCATTTCCACTGAACGTTTCTACTAGAACAAACTAATTCATTGTCCATGAATAGATACATAACTTTACATGAGTATGAAATGAGTCATTCTTAGAGCACACAATGACTCTAATCTTGTATTTTAGTTCTGCCTTAGTAGACTACTGATTCAGGCTCAGTATCAGAGTTGTAGGTATTCATTTTTGTTGAGCACAATAAAATTAATCCATAATTTTGTTACATTTATTAACATTTATTATTGTGTTACATGTATTTACTAACTGATGTTTCGGGTTCTTTAGTCTTCTCTCTCTTTCACGTTTTTTTTTTTTTTTTGGCTTTGTTGTACACGGGTATCAGTCTGGTGCATTTGATTTGTAGATTCACCATAATTTTTCATGCCCAGTCATCTCGTTCCTATATTTCCATTGGCCTTGCTTCGACCTACTCCACAGCACTAACAATTTCGCCCTCTCCTCACCCATTCCAGGGATTTCAGGAGAGATGACTACCAGCCTTTTTAGAGAGAAGGCTGCTATCGCAATTTCTCTTACCATATCCATCATTTTGTATGACTTTTTTTTTTTTTTTGTCGACTTGACAATGGCGGGCATCGGGTGGGAATTAGGGAGACAGTCACTCAGTCTCCCTCCTGTATCCCTGTTTGGGTGACGGCTAGCCATGCATTAATGGCGCTTATGTGTTGATATTTCTCTCCGGAAAAACCGACTAGTCCTCCCCACTGTGTCTCTATGCTGCCTGCAAATTTACACGCACCGAGAGAAAACTCGCTAGTCGCTCACGGGCCATTGGTGAATGGAGAGAGAAGATGAAGAAGAGGAAGATAAAGGGAGAGAAAACTGACTACAATATGCTCAGTGTGTAAAGACAGTCAATTTCGGCTTTACTTACATGAGGCCAAGGCAGGATCTCAGAACCATCCAATGATTAAGGCTCTCGTTTACGTACACTATTTATATCCTTCAAATTGTGTCATGTGTCTGTGTGTGTGTGTGTAAGGTACTGCTGTGGAGGGGGTGGAGGTGAACTGGAGGGGGTGGAAAGGACGGGGCTGTAAGTGTGTCATGCGTTTAAATGTGTGTGAATTATAATGTGAATTTTTCTTCCTCCCCCCCCCCCCTCAATACAAGACCATATTTTTATCTTTGACCTCTGTGGCGTTTGGGTACGAGAATGCTCGTGACCATATGTTTTTGTTCTGTTTTTTTTTTTTTAATAGTGAATGCATTGTCAGAAACTCGAGACACCATCTCAGACGTATGCACTGGCCACGACTACTTTAGACAGGCAACATGTCGAATGGTGGTGTTGGTGGCCTCATAATCAGGCCGTCGATCGGGATATCAAAAGTTTCTGGGTTAAAGTCTAACAGAGCCCGACATTTCGTCCTTGGGAAAAACAGTTTAGACACATTTCCGACCCTGTCTAAACTGAGCAGACAGCTATAGACAGTTTCTGACTGTCTTTTCCATACCATAATCTTACTTTCAAAGTAGTAATTCAACAATATGTCGGGTGGCTGTAACTGTATTCGTATAGTGTTAACACTTCATGTCAAGTAGTGTTGCAATTAAAGGTCTAGCAGCAAAAATGTGCTGAGCAAGCCAGCATATCTTTATTGTAAATTTACCATGAAACCCCCATTATAAAATAATACAGATTGAGGGACTTGAAAGGATATGGTCATGAATGTTTTGTGCAAAGGAGTCTAGTGTAATAAACAGATTTCTAGACATAAAACAATACAATAGCTCGTTACCTGATTCCAAGGCTATTTCGAGAATACAGCAGTTTGACACAATAAAGCTTTGTCAGAGACTCTATCTGAATTACTTCTTATGTGTGCAGTGTAGATGTTGAAGTAATAATATGCCTTCAGCTTTTTCTACCTTTCCTTCCGGGAAATAATGTTCTCATTTACATAACAAATCTCTTAGTCTTATCAATGAAAGCTGGCGTCTCCGAAGGCACATGGACAGTTTTTAAAGTAATTTAATTTAAAAATTAAAAATTCTTTTAACCAAAATAAAAAAAAACAAAAAACACAACACTTTAATCCGATCAGTTATAAATCTGCAAAAACTCTTCCTAGAGACGAACACTGCGCATACTTTACATTTCTCACCCAACTGCGACCACCCCTCTCTTTCCCCATCGTGGGAGATTCCAGTAGTTTTGAAATGTATCTCACATTACATGTGACTCAGATAAATCTGTCACAACAATGTTTAAACCGTAACCCAAAATGCTATTGTTTTTTCTTTTTAGTCACACATTTTACCCTTTTTCTTGCCTTCTTCTTCTTTTTTTAATAAAGATCTTATTTGTCCATCTCGTTCTTTCCTTAAGATGATGTTGGTCCTATTATTATTTTCTTAAGCCTTTCAATCCTGAGTTAGTAGTGTTTTCGCGGTTTTAAGTAGCTGCCTGATTTTGGTGAAACTTTATGTGTGTAGAAATTTGGAATTTGGAAAGTTTTCAAGGAACGGTCTTGTGTCAATTTCAGTTAACACTTATGTCCACAGTGTGCGGAATATCGGGATGGCTTTCATTTTTTAATTGGAAGACGGTCAAAACGTATGTTGTATAAGGTATATATTTTTTTGGTTGTTGTTGTTGTTGTTGAAAGAGTGCTATAACAATAACGAATACCGGAGTAGCTATGCAGTGCTTAAGCTATTAAAACGATCTACATTTTATTTTAAATACTCATCTTTGTCTGTATTTTACGTAACAGAAAGCCTGGTTTTTTAATAAATGAAGACGAGACTGAGGTTCAGCTGTAATTTTACTACTGTGAATACGATATGATAGGTTAGTAGATACATGTATTCTTGTTTATGCGTTTCCTTGAGAGACGTCTCAAAATAAAATGTCAGAATTAATAATTTTGATAAAAGTGTTCCCGTTGAAACTAAGGCAAAGAGTTGTCAAAGGGTTTGGCATCTTTTGGTCATGGATACAATCAACGGATTAGAACTAGGAAATCTGTTTAGTTTTAGATCTTCTGTTTTGAAACATGCGTAGCTCACAATTCTGAAAAAGGCAAGATAATATATGATCAAAAATGGTCTCTCAATATGATGATAATTCTTAACTTTTTTTTCTTTTTCGGTGCTTTAGGAAAAAATATCAACCTGTTTTACAATATTTATTTCATATCTTGCTAAGGGAAACGAAATTACCCTCTGCAGGGGGCTGAAAGACGTAACAAAACGTAAGCTAAAGGAAGTAATTTGGATGATAGTAAAACTGGCTCAATAGACGCGAACCGGCTCCTCTTCATCAACGTCTCCCGGTCATCCTTTCTAGGGTATGAGACACACACGGAACACAACACTCTATCAGATCTTCGGACATGTTTACTTTATCATTATAAGAGAAACCAGCTTCCTCTCATCATTGTCCAAACATCTCTCTCAGGCTAAATACGTTCCTGTTTCTAACACACTCGAAACACCATCTGCTGAATGATGCCTCATTTCTCAACCTCTTTCATTATAGATTCCATATGAGAACAATATTGTCTTCTCTTATGATATGTTTCACACAGTTATACAGTTCTTTGAATCTTAAACTATATTTTTAAGTGGATCCAAGAATTTTTTTGTTTTGTTTTGTTTTGTTGTTGTTTTTGACAAATTCTCATTATTTCATGAAACTGTAAACAAACAAACACAAAAAAGTAGTGTCTGTTCAATTGGAACTCAATGTACTTAGATCTTGGGCATCTAGGACATCAATAAAGATCATTTCTTTTCACAGATTAATAGAGGGGAAAAGGTTATAATGAATTTAATATTTTTTAACAACGGTTAAGACACCAAAACAATTTCATTATCATTTATTCAGAGAATACTAGAAAAATTAGAACACTTTTCTTACTAGGCTATATTTCCATCCAAAATGTTCAGAATAAGGAAAAAAAAGTAGAACGCTATCTGTTGTTGTTATTGTTGTTGTTATTGTTGTTTCGTTGTTTCGTTGTTGTTGTTGTTGTTGTTGTTGTTGTTGTTGTTGTTGTTGTTGTTGTTGTTGTTGTTGTTGTTGTT
>JBCAUA010041527.1:0-11936 GCA_038406235.1 Peronia verruculata
AAATTGCCTTTGAACTTCACATTCAGTTTCTATTGAAACATCTACAGTTTCTCCCTTAAAATTGTCCTGCTCCTCCCCAAACATCTGCTATCTGCTGCTCTCTCCTTTCCCTTGCTTTTTTCCTTACCTTTCTCCTTTTTGTCCAGTTATCACTTTCATTTTTCTCACTATTAGTGGCTCATTTCTGCTGATTTTTCAACACTCTTTTGAGATATAAAATTCAGATTTTTAGGTTTTAGAAGTATTTTTTTTAACTGAAATTTTCAGAGAGGGTGTAGAAATAGACGCTCAATCTAAAAATGAGAAAAACTGGAAATCGATATTTTTCACCAAAACCGGGATTTTCACTGCAGTACATGTCCTTAAATCATCTGTTCAATAACGTCGTGAGAAATGAAAACCAGCCTTCTGTCTACCCCCTTTGTGATTAATATTTATCCTCAACACTGCATTGAAATGACATGATTGTGCCGCTTTTCATGCTTTGGGTTGGCCTTAGTGTGTCCTAGGTCATGAACTTTTACGGATTTAACATTCAACAAAAACTTCGCAAATGCGACGTACTCTCTTTTCTCATTTAAACCACATTTGTTTCCTCAAGATTAATAGGGATAATATTGGTTTTTTTTTTTTTTTTACTGTTCAAAATTTATCCTGTTGTTTCCAGTTTAAACCAATTTCAGCTGAGTTCTAACTTAAAAGAAAAAAAAAAGCAAGTAGTATCAAACAAGGTACATCTCGATATTGATCATCCTGGCCAATTCCAAGGAAGTAATGTATCATAATGGACACTGAATTTCATCCATAAAAACCTCAAATGTATCCTTAATGTCTTATATCACTTGCTCTCCTCCTTCCACATAGAGAAAGTTCTTTAATGTAGTCCCATATTTTATGTGTGCTTTCGATGTAAAGGGTGTGTATTTCTTCATGTAGCATGTGAAAAACCTCATTGTATGGTGCACTTCGGCAACTCACAACGAACATAATGGAAGAAAAAAAAAACTTTTCGAGTTTGGTTCAAACAACGCACAGTCTTAGACAAGATCAGAATAATTATGTTTTACGCACCGTACCTAGATTGTACTTAAATATTAGTTCACGGATGTGAAAAATGTCAGTATAACGTGTTCTAGAGTATTCAAAGTATTCAACATATTAGTGTGTTATTACCGTTGATAATCGCCATCTTTAATCTGTTGAATATAATCGTTTCTCAAACTTACTTGAGCAACAGACCTTCCACAAATACTGAATGAAAATGAGTAGTTCATGAACATTTCTAACTGCTAAGTAATCACTTCGTTAGAACCTGATTAGAAGATGTCGACTACAACAATAAGAAAGATCGTTGCCAAATTCAGTGTAGTAAAGTAAAGAAATATGAGGGAATTGAAATTTGCTTGAGAGAAACATTCTAATAGAAGACCTTTGTCAGAAGATGTCTTAAGAGGAGATTTTTCTTTTGCAAGAACAGTCAATTCACTGCAAGTTCATTGGAAAGAAAATATCATATTCATCTTTTCTTTTTGTAAAATTATCGATGCGTCAGAAAATGAATCTGAGAAAGATTGGCCAAAGATCTCTTGAGACTACTCCGCAACGAAGCAATATTCTTCTTCTTCTCCTCCTTCTTCTTCTTTTCTCTCTCTCTCTCTCTCTCTCTCTCTCTCTGTCTCTCTCTCTCTCTCTCTCTCTCATTGGTGCTTTTTAAAGCAATGACTGGCAACATGACAATAAATATATATATATGTTTTATTTTTTTTTTAATCTTGAGGATTTTGCAAACATATTACATTCATAAGGATTGTTGTTGAACAATCTGATCTTGGCATCTGCAAATAACAGCATAGTATTTGCCATCTATTTCCATGCATCACTATCAGTATGACCACAATGATAAGTACTGGATAGAGCCAAGTGGTCATTAAACGCCGTTTAATAGTTTTGCATTTGTTCTCCGATTGAATAGTTGGTGTGCCGTTGCAAGTGGTGGATGTTGTCACTTACTTCAGTTTCATACATTGATGAAATTTCAGCTACGCTCTTTTGTTACGATGCTCTTTTGTCACCTTTGTCAGATTTTCACTTACTTTGTTCTGGTACATTCACAATTTATTTCTTTTCTTTGTTAGTTACATTCATGAACTTTTAATTTCCCCCTACCCAGTGTTGCTTCACAATGGGCTTGTTAACTACTGTCTTTGATATCTACCTCTTATATTTCCACTCTCTATGTCTTTCTGTCTCTGTGTCTCTCTCTTTCTCTCACTCTCTTTCTCTCTTCATGTGCTTTACTGACTTTGGTCATGGTTTTGTTGGCTCTCTCTTTTATTTTTTATTCTCTAATTGTTCCCCTAACTCTCTCTCTCTCTCTCTCTGCCTTTTTTTCCTCTCTCTCTCTTTCTCTCTCTCCCTGTCTGTCTCTCATGCTCTCTCTCATGCTCTCTTTCTTTCTCTCTCTTTCTCTCTCTCTCTCTCTCTCTCTCTTTTATCATCTTCTTAGTGTTCTTTCCTATACATTGATTTTTTTTATGTTTCTGTGTTTTCCTCTTTGCGTGATCATATTTAGCATCATGGCATTGTCTTGTCCACATCTGTATTTCCCCCAATGTGAGCTGACAATCATTTCCAAAAGATCTAGAATGCAAGACTATTACACTGGTGAAGTCCTATGTTGAATGTCTACTTTTTTGTTATACTGTCCTGCTCTATTTCGTTTGTCATTCACACCAGCCTGATCGTGAGTCAATTTTCTGTAATTCATTTTATGTAACATTATAAATCTCACGTTTACATGTGACATTTGTTAGTGTACTTTATCAGAGGTTAATGAATATGTTGTCATGCAGTGAGTATATGTTACTGCTAGCGTTGGTTTTTCTGTCTCCTCATGTTCCGTTGTATTTAATTTCTGTCATATTTTATTTAAAGTTAAAGCTCTGAGTTTTATATGTGGCATTCATTTGATAATCCACATTATAAGAGATATCAAGTACTGCTACTATTCTATATTTGCTGTACCAGTAAATAAATACATTTCTAGAAAAAAAAAAAAAAAAAGCCAGGCAGATCATGTTAGCTACAGGTAACGTATAGCAATGTCATTGGTTTCCTTGATCAAGTAACACAATGGAAAGATAATCGTACATTAATCCAGGTGTTTTAGTGAGTAGTATCCCTTTATCTCTCAGGGATGTGGACAAGAACCACATTTATGCAGCCTCAAGTCATATCAAGTTAGACATGTATATTTCAAATGTCAAAGGGCAAGATCATGCACTGAGTATAACAATTTCTCAGTCATGTCAGATAAAAACAATTATTATCTGTCGACAGGGCTAATCGGCACAGCACAAAAGATTACTGAAATTATTTAATCATTACAAACATTACAACTTCATTATAATGCCTATCATTCTGTTAATCACGTACTAACTGAATGGTTACACCCTGTTTAACACTGTAGGCAAAGCTTGCAGTTTCTGTTCATGATTAGAATTCACAGATATTCACCGTTTATTGAGTTATTAGAGAAATTTTTGGCTATTTTACACAAAACAAATTAATACGATTTTTCACTTTTTTTATTTTTTATTTTGTGCAGTACGTGCCCAAGCTGACTGGAGCCATTATGGAGGAAATAGAATCCATACTTGGGAATAAGCCAGCCCCTCGAGATTACGGAAGGTGATACAATACGCTTGATATAGACCATAACCTTAACCTGCCTGCCTCTACAGCATTGCTTCCTCATGACTATAATACCTTTCTAAACTGTCAACCTCTGCTTGCAGGCATTAGGCTCACTTCTACTAAAATTAGGCCTGGGTAGTGGAAGCTTTATATCAAATTTAGCTGCTTTTTTTTTTTTTCCTTCTTCTTCTTTTTCTCCTTCTTGTCAACTCCAGGGAGGATTGTTTGGCGTCTACCAACTCTTTTCAAAACTGCCCCCATTATGTTTTCCCTACATCCTCCTTCCTATCCAACTCTTTCATTGTTTCAGTTGGCCAAATAACTACGTCGTTATTTGTATTACATTTGACATCCATGACGAGCACAACACATTATTGAACCATTGTTCGACATCGCTCTAATTTTGCTAATAAAGAGCAATGCTTTAATCTGTATAATGATTATGATGTTTTTGTCTTACATAGTGAAGTAGAAGAGATCTAATATATTATCAGCTTTGACTTGTTCATACAGTATCATTGCATCTGTTTTGTGATCGTGCCAAAGTTTTGGTCCTAATCATATTAGGGCCTTATGATAGGTCAAGACCCCATCATACGGGTAGCGTGTTATTTTAAGTAAGATATTACTTATCTTATGTGTAGCTATAAGGTGAAAGAGGTTAGAGTAAGAAGTGTATAAATGTCTTTGCTATTACCAGCTATTGAGTTCCAAGTGCAGCAAAATCATCAGTGGACATCTGTTTAAGGCAGTATTGCAATTTGTCATACGCACATATCATTTTTGTTCAGTCTTGATATTTTTTTACAAGTCCTAAGTCTTATCGACATGCAGCATCATTAGTAGTACTAATAATATCTAGCCATTTCCTCCTTTTTGTCTATGCGATGTTTTACTCACATAAAGCATAGTGTTGAGTGAGGACTATGATGATGGTTGCAACGTGTCATTGAAGACCAAACCACCAATGCTTACAGGTCTGTGCTCAGGTCTGTGCTCAGGTTTAGAATACAGATCCAATAAGCTCCGCCGACCTTGTGACAGGTCAGTTGTAGTTTGGAGAGTGGGCTTTTGATCAGTTGCAGTAGGTGAACACATCAGTTTCTTTTTGTTACCTGGAATCATGCCAGTTTTTTTTTTTTTTTTAGAAATGGTAGAATGTTTGACTTGCAAGATGAGTGATACAATTTTATTTTACTCTTAGGTCATACTAAATAGGCTATCTGATTTTTTATTGAATTAAGTTTTTTTAATTGATTGATTTTTTTTGATTTTTTTTTTTTTTTTGGAACGCAGAGTTTGGCAAAAGAACAAAATCAAGTGAAGATTAACTGCTCCATAAATTCTCCTGCTAGATGTATCGTGATTTAGTGAACTTGTCACATATGCTTAACATTTATTCTGTTTCACACATCATGAAGATGTGTGTCTTTTTATGCTTGGCGCTTTCAAGCTTGTGAGTTTCCTTTTGAGAAGGTGCATTTTGAGATCTACCCTAGAATAGCATTTATTGATATCTTCTGAGACATCAAAGCTTAAGTTGAATTTTTAGCTATTTTTGTTAGAAATGCTTTTTGGAAAAGTTCAATTGGACAAGGTTAAATAAAAGATAGAACAAAATCCCAATGGGAAAATCTCCTGTTTCCAGTTCAGAAAGACATTTGTGAGACCAATGAAGTCATCATAACATTGTTGAACTACACATGCAAAGTCAGTCTACTAGTTACTCTCAAGTATGTTAAAATGAACAATCTGATGAAAAAAGATACTGGATAAAATAATTCACAGTTATCCTTGAAATCTCAGAGGAAATGTTTAAAAATTTTCATTAGAGTCATATCTCGTTAAGATTGTTAAATCTAACGTCTTCATGCTTGCGAATGATATTGAGTTGTTCTTTGTGACATTAACTGCCCAGTGGGAAAATTTCTTCATCCCTATACCATCACGCATGATGTTATTTTAAAATGGCTTTTTGTGAAAAATATTGTTACCATGCCTCTTTACATATATTATGTCTTTTGAGCATTAGAAGCATTTTCTGCATTTTAGAGTGTACCAATTGTTCTATTTACTAAGTAACAACTATGCAGACGTCTAATACATTCAAAGTCTGTCAGATCATTGCATTTTCATATTTAAAACCCACCAAAACAATCATCCTTTAAAATGACAGTATTTGTAGGAAATAGTCATGCCTTATGCCTGTCCCCGGCTCATCCCACTTGCAGTACGTATAACCAGGAATTTATTGGTCATGCTTATAAATGTCATTATTTCCTTGTGACCAGTGCTGATGATGCATTGATAATGCTGTATTGTGTGTATGCGTGTTTTTTTTTTTTTTGTTTGTTTGTTTTTTTTGTAACGGTTGATTTGTTTCTCTGTGACTTGTTCTTCATGATCATTGTTTGTACAAATGCTGTTGCAAATTGAGGTTAATTACGTTTGTGTGCATGTGGATTAAATTCTATTAACAAATACCAAATATTTTTTTCATTTTTAATGATCTTACAACTAGAAGCTAGAGAGGCTATCATTGTATAACTGAGACATTCAAAGATACTGTATACACTTGCTGTTGCTACAATATTTGTATTAATTTAACTATGCTTTTTGTGGTTTTCTCTAAATGGATGAAGAATACCTCGGAGTGAAAAAAGACTTGACTTTTTAGATGTGATATATATTTATTATATTATTTTTACATCTAGTCTTTGTCTGTTCTAACCAGTGATTTCCTATTTGTTATTATATATATGTATTATCAAAATAGCTTTGGATATGTTGTTGACTTTTATATTTACATTGTTGGCTTAATCAGCTGGGTTTTTTGGGTTTTCTTTTTATTTTTTCATTATCTTGTGTAGAGCACAGTTTTGCAAATTGTGCAGCAAATTTCAAAATCAGTAAAACTTTGCTTCCATAAACTAAACATATTTCTTGGACAAAGCCATCCTAAATAGCCTCTTGAGTCTGTTTAAATTACTTTACACTTATGATGAAATTGAACGGGCAAAATTTTTAAAGACTTAAATAACTCAGTCCTAGTAATTTGTTGATATTCTGCAATGTATTAGTTTTTCATTTTTATTGATTTTTTTTTTTCATTGTTATTTTATGATGTGCCACTTTTGTGATCTTGAACTGAACTGTGTGATAAGACAGGCTGTTCTTCTGAGGAGAAGAGATGTGATGTTTATGTCCTTGGACTGTTTTACACTTTTATCTGGTAGAAGAGACGCTGGTGAAAAGGAGTACGTATGGAGGAACACTATGATTCTATCTCTGCTAAAGTGTCTATCAAAATAGTACTATACAATTAGTAGTTTGCGCTGCAATGCCTTCTCTGAACCATGATCAGTGTGTTCCATTTCTTGTTTATGGATTTATGTAAGTCAAATCATTTGGTTCCAGAAGGATTGAAATTATAATATATTATTATAGCGTGTTTTTAAGTGTTGCTTGCTGCCACGGTTCATCATTGTTATACTGCCATTTGCTTCTGATTCACATTATTATTTTTGTACTACTTTTGACATTATCTTACTATGGATCTGAATATTGTAAATCTAAAAGTAACAATGACATCAAGACCCTATAGATAAATTGATTCTTCAAGTGTATATTTTTATGGCCAGTTCTATTTATCAATGTTCTGATAAAATGTTGGCTTCCTGTGAAAAAAAAACTATGTTATGCTTATAACAGTGCGGATGTACTGGAAATGTAGGTAAGGTAAGAAAGATTTTTCTTTGATAATTCAAGTGGTGCATTGGTCAACTTTTGGCTAATTTGTCTAGTGTATTGTTTGGTTTTGTGACTTTTTCAGGGTTTCTAAGGAGAAACCCCACAGATGCATGATTAAGAGAAAGGCTTATATATTATATAGAATTCATTTTGTGGTGCCATATACTGTTTTGAAAGTCTTCAAATGTAAATCAGGACTTAGGCCTACGTGTCAAAAATGTCAAAACCTATAGCACTTATACCAAAGTTTTGTCTGTAGGGCATTCATGATTGTCAGATCTGATATTTGTGATATGGACATCTCACAACTCTTTTAGCTGTCATGGACTCCATTTTCTTGCATGTAATTGTGCTCTTCTTTTGCTCCAAGTAACTTGCTCATCTTATCACCATTCTTGTACTGCCAATTTGCCCTTACATCCGAGCCAAGCTGATCAAATGGCATAGTAGTGACCTTTGGGACAAATAAATGGCAAAATATATATCTGGAGGGCAAGAGCAATGAGATATCTTCAGTCAGTTGATATCTATTAATTTCAATGGACAACTGATTAGAACGCAGGAATAATATCCGGATTTCAGCCTACATTTCTGATGTCACTTGATTGTGCAAGAGCGGAATGCAGTCATCCTCAGATTTTTCCAGTGGCACAGAGGACTGACTCAGTGGCAGGGTTAAATCACAAAATCATGACCTTGAAAATGTTGAATCCTACATTAACTATTTACTGCAGGTTTATGTGCCATTCACTTTATTAAAGAATATTATCAGTGTTTATTTAAAAATTGATAAGAGATGTGAACTCCAAAGTGACAGTTTTCCACATCTGTAGTATGATATTCATAAATATCATAGTTAAATAATTCAGCCTGTGTTGATTTTGTTGTTGTGATTAATGGCAGAGATGTTACTTATTCAGTGACAAGATATCTGCACTGGGATGTATGTGAAAAGAATTATGAGAGATCAAAATCATCAGTCATAAAATGTCAAGCCATGATATTTCTGAAATACTTAAAATTGTTTCTATAATGCGCAATAAAAATGTGAGATGAGGTGAAAAAGGATGGATATTAATGAAAGAAAGATTATTTATTCTGTTTGCCCATCATGTGTATTTGTAAACTTCATTCACCAATATTTTTTGCCATAAAATGATAGAACTAATTCCATTGTTCTGTTCTGACGTTTCATCTTTAGAGAATTCCAGTTCAATCTACCATCTTGTTTTGTTTTGTTTTTTGTTATTTTGTTTTTTGTTTGTTCATTTAACAACAGACCGGTTAATAACAATACAATTGAATTTCTTTTCAATAGCTATTTTTTAGCAGTTTCTTTTTTTACTTTTTAAATATACAACCAAAGGCAGTTTCGCATCATCATTTTCTTTCTCATATTACTTGTGAGCGTATCCTATATGCAAACTTAGCAGTTTAATGAGTAGATGCGCAAACACAAGGCATCCACCTCCAACCTGCTTCGGTCTCAGCTGCGATGACATTTAGAGCACATTGACCTGTCCTGTTTCCAAAATCAATCTGTAACACTCTATACTTTTCCATGTCTGTGACAGAGTGAACCTGTTTCAGAGCAGTTTTGATGGCCAGTTTCACAGGGAATGTAAGGAATAATATTGGTGGGCAAACGTAGTGCACTTTTTCAAGATACAAGAAAAGTCAGTGGGTAATGTGTTCGCAAGATGGAGCTGAGACTTAGGCATTGGAGACAGACGCATTGTGATTGCACACTAACTTAACTTTAAAGACTGATGGTGCTCAAAGACTTACAACATCATGCCCCGGTGTATTGACTTTACTCTGCCGGAGATGTTATACTACTATATTGATGATGACATCTATCACGAACTCTTCCAAGCCATGCCAACCGTCGAGAGCCTTATACATCATCTTTTCTAACTCCCACTCATGTTTACATCCTTGTGAGTGAATGGCATACATGTGCAGCATGCCATCAGCTGGAGACTGACTTCGGCAACAGAGGTTCGCCAATGGAAAGAAGCCTTTGATTTTATTTTTTTCGTATCATTTTCGAATTCTATTTCGAAACAGATGAGAATCAAACTTTTAAAGGATTTAGTAGATTTTATTTGTTTTTAAATTGATCAGCATTTATCATTTGTCATTCCAGCTCTGAAGTGATATTAGTACTCTAGCAGATCACAGCTCATCACACATCAATTCCAGTTTAACTAACCGTATATTATTGTGTTTTATTACTTTGATTTTATTGTTATTTATTTATTTAGCGCTTGATAATTCAATGCGTTCTTAATTAATAGTATGTTATACTTTCAGTGAGTCATTTTAATTGAATGTCTTTATGGCAGTAGTTTAGTTTTCCTTAGTGGTTTCTGAATCCACAGGAGTTGTTTGTGACAGGTTGAACGATGTGTTATTATTATTATTATTATTATTATCATTATGGTTATTGTGACTATTATTTTTATTATTGTAAGTCTCTGTTTCCAGACTGGTGGGATACTGATAGCAGAACTACTGGGTTTATGCTTGTACTTGGTCAAGTAAAAAAACAAGCAATTCAGATTGTGCTGTTCATATGATTTTTTATTTATTTTTTTTCATTCCATAATAGATCTGTCAGGGATTATCTTACCTGCAATAAGGGAAAACTACTCAGTAAAGTGTTACTGCTGTTATAGTGCATAATTATAACGTGCATTTGTAAAAATTTGTTTTGTCTCTTTTTTTTTCTTTTGTTGTTATTTCAAGATCCAGAGCCACAAATGAATGATCATAATGTATCCCAGCTTGTGAGTAAATTATATTGATATAGAACTACTTTATTATAGATTGTGTTGAAAATAGTCACATGTAACACATTTAAGTATTATGTGTGAAAATATAGTTAGCTTTGTCTTTTGTTGTTTTTTTTTTAATCTAAAAGTGCGTTGGATCAGATTAGCACCTTCACACTTATAGGGTAAAGATATATTTCTATATATTTTCTTGATGACCTCTTGTTTCATTCAGCAACTTAGGTCTCTAGCCAAAGATCAATTCCATGTATTGGACAAAATATTATTGAATTCCTGGATAACAGTCATAACAGTCATACATCTAATGGCCTCATACAATGGTCGTTTTTTACTTGGGAGATATAAAATGCATATCATTGCACATTGTGCTGTTTTCTGGTTTCCCAATGATAGAAACAAGTTTCATATGTGGACCACAATTTTTAACCATAAATCAGCTTTTGGGCTAACACCATAAAAATGGCTAAATAATTTCATAAATATATCACTCAGATTTTTTTTTTGTTGTTGTTGTTGTTTTTTTAAACATTATAACTTTGTAGCTGAAGTTTTGAAAATATAAAATATTGATAACTTTTAGAAATCATATAGATATTTAAAATATATTTTTAAGAATTTATAAATGCTTAAATAAATTTTAAGTAGCATTTGCACTTGGGATAAAATTGCATTATAAATGCTTAGTATAAATTCAAAAAAATCATAAATATATGTTCTTGAGATAAATTTTAAACCACTGGAACCAATTGGTACGTATGTAACAATTATCCATACTTGACATGAATTTAGAAATATAATTATATGTTTTAGAATAATTATGGGCATTAATGGCTATGATGGATACTCCAAAGAGCACACGATCATGCAGCAGGTCGGGCAGTTGATTTTGAAGATCGTGTCTCACACAAATGAACAGATTTGTCACCAAACCAGGGTGAATATGCAGTTCAATATCATCATAGTGTTTATTTGCAATTTGTCTCCTAAAATGACTTCCTGGTAGCATGGACACTTTCCACAGAGTCCATTCACCATTGTATAGTATGATAATCTCATTTCTGTAAGTAGTATTTAGCAGACTTTTTTTTTTTAATATATATATTATATAATAGATATCTGTTTTTAATTGGCTCTCTATATATTTTTTGTTTATGAGCCAAGTGTAGTTCTAACATGAAAATCTTCATTCTTGCAATGAGCAATCCAAGACCATGTTTAGAATAAATTACTTCCAGCATTTCAAAGACAATAATAATAACTGAGAAAGAATATTTTGATAATGGGGCTGCATTTTGATAATATTAATAATATGAGTAAGGATGACGGATAATGATACATTTTTCTTAAGCTGTATTTACTGGAAAGATCCTTTGATGTAAAATTCTTAGCAGCTTCTCTTTTTTGTTGTCGTCTTAAACAAGTAGCCAAATATGTTTTTCTATTTTGGCCACTGCAAAGTTAACAGAGACATATTAAAATATGTATACTTTTATGTGTAAAAAGTTGTAATGTTGGATAGTGTATATATGTCTGTCTGTCTATCTGTCTGTCTATCTGTCTGTCTGTCTGTCTGTATGTATGTATGTATGTATGTATGTATGTATGTATGTATGTGTGTATGTGTGTATGCATGTATGTATGTATGTATGTATGTATGTATGTATGTATGTATGTATGTATGTATGTATGTAT
>JBCAUA010041538.1:0-11936 GCA_038406235.1 Peronia verruculata
TATCTATCTATCTATCTATCTATCTATCTATCTATCTATCTATCTATCTATCTATCTATCTATCTATCTTTGTGTCTGTTTGTCAATCTTTCTATCGATCGACTCATCGGTCTGTCTATCTGTCTGTCTGCCTGCCTGTCTGCCTATTTGTCTGTCTGCCTGCCCTTTTGTCTGTATATCCAATTGACTATCTGTCTTATTAACTTTTTTATTAATTAGTCAGACTGTCTGTCTTCCTGGCCAGTGTGTCAGTCTTCTCTCTATGATTATTCTTTTACTTTTTTTTTCTTTTAAACCCTTCCCTCTCACTACCTGCTTGATTCAGACAGCCATTATCACTTGCTGTGTTATGTCGTCATGCTTTACCCATTCACTTACTCACACTGCACCATGTCTACAGCGCGTTTTCTCATTTTGCCTGGCGTTGCTCTCTCCTGTGTAACCGATCTCACGTGGCATTACAGAGTACGAATTCTCTGGCAATTCCGTCGTTCTAATACGCCTTCCTGCTCTTGTGTTTATTTAGTTTTCATCATCTGTCAGTGCAGGTTTCTGGCTCACTTTGAGCAGACGTTGCACAGAGAGCTTGTACGTTGTCTTTTGGTATCTTGGCGTTAAAGGTAATTTCCACGTGTTAGTTGAGTTTTGTTTATCACACCTGTGCAGTATCTGTATGATCTGTTGTTATGCTCACGGTTGAAGCAATCTCTATTTTGTAGTGGTGCCGAAATGGCATATTTCTTCTCTCTAACAAGTTTTACCTCATGGTTCGCATATTCAGCTGAGAGTGTGCCTTAATAGTTTGTAGTTTAGTCGTGTACGTTATAAGGAGATGGTTTCATAGAAACAGCCAAATAATGTGATTACTTTATCGTTCTGAGCAAACTGTTAAATCTCTTGAAGAGGCACTCTAGGTAAGTGAGTGTCTGATATTTCACGACGAAATCCGAGAACGATGAAGCTTTATGAATAAAATATTGATCTGGCGAAAGGTAACTGCATGCTTACAGCACATCTTTATTGCACCTGACAAGCGAAGTCGTCAAATTTCATTGGCTAGAAAAGAAGCAGATCTTGATTTCCAGAGAAAATTCATCCTTGCTCGACTTGGATCTTTGACCGGGCAGCTTCTCAAATGTTATATTCTCTTTGATTAATTTGCCATCGAATGATGGAAAAGTATCTCTTGCATCCCCCATGTCATTTCATACAAGGTTTCCTTTGCCTATCCTCAGAGCACATTACAGACTGAATGGAAACCTGAGTGGTTAATCACTTTAGGTGTTTACTCATGAAAGGGTATTGTTAATCTATTGCAGCTATGTTTGTCTAAGCAGACAAATGAAGCAGTCTGTATTTCTGCATTGATGCAGAGAGGTGACAATGACGTGTACTTACATGGGCGTTCTTACTGCCGTTGTTATTGAATTTCTGCTGAATGTTTGATGAGCTTTTCTGATTGCAGCGTCTGCCTGTTTAGACCAGTGCCACTGTCTTGGTGTGATTTTTCTCACAGTTCTGCATTGTCTCCATGACATATAATGTATGGCCTCAAATTTGATCAAACCAGTAACACTGAATGCAATGACACAAAATGTATGTACAGCTTTACTCATTTCGGAAAGAAATACGTCAACCCTGTTCCTATTTCTCTAAACTTACCCATGCGCCTCCGGCATTATACACAATCGCATTTTATGTGACTATGCCAAGAGGATTGAAAACGCCAAAACATAACAAGTAAAAACATCACAGACTCAAAGGGTATAATCTGGTTCGTAAAACTGCCAGCTTGTATTCTGTTTCACCCTTTTCATAATCTTAGGTGTTAAACCCCCTCTCGTATTTCAGCATTGCTTATTTCTTCATGCATTTTTGCACACTAATACCCATCCTGAACCATGCACCCGTCACAATCGGTATGCAGTAGTTGCTCACGGCGCACCCAAACATCCCTTTTTCTCTGCTATTAAGGTTCATTTATAATAAATAGTTTTATGTTTATTTCTTCACTGTGAAATTTTCTCTTTCTTTCTCATTCTCTCTCTCTGTCTCTCTCTGTCTCTCTGTCTCTCTCTCTCTCTCTCTCTCTCTCTCTCTCTCTCTCTTACTTTCTCTTCAACGCAAATATACAAACAAATGCACCTACAAGGAAACGTAAGACACATTCACTTACCTATTCACATAGATATACATTATACAGGCGAGATTATAAAATGTAAACTTATACACCTTTAACAGACATAAAAAGAAAAAAAAAAGCACGCATACACACAAGCCCACATATATATGCTCATTAAAACACACATATTTACACACAGGCATGCAACACACACACATCCACATTCTTTCACACATTTATACATAAGTGGGGTTACGCACAGGAATAATTTACTACTTCTCTGCCCTATCCCGCCCAATCCTGCTACTGCAGCTTGTCTCTCCTTAACCAACATACCAATATTAGAATCATAATATAACATATAGAGTTCTTTACGGCTATCTCTTTAATCACTGCAAATACGTATATATTTTTGATAGCTCTTATTCCTCTTTGACATTCTTTGTTCATTATTAATCTACCATACCCTTTGTTAATTCTAGACATCATTCTGCAGCAATGTGTCAATATGTAAACCTGCTGATGTCCCAGAACTCAAACCCAAAACCTCTCTCAAATCTATTGTCTTCCTGACTTCCCTCCTTCCTGCATCTGTCTGCTCTGTCTTTTCTGTCTTCTTTCTTTTATCTGACTTTTTTTCAGTCCACCCCCCCCCTCCCCACTTTCCATCCTTACCCACGCCCTCCCTCTAATTTTCTCATATCTGAAACTTTGAGAAAAGATCGTATTTTTTATTATTATTATTATTTTCTTTTTTTGCCCACTGGTTACACACATTGCAAAGTTTTGTAAAGTCTCATTTTTTTTTTTTTTTATCTTGGGCCATCATATCTACGCCGTTTCCGCTCCTGTGAGTAAGAAAAAGGTCAATATCGACCTAAAAAATGCCATTCAGCTTGCGTATAAACAAGGAACAAAAATTCCAGACCTTTTCTCACAGTCTTGTCACTTCCTAAACTTTTTTTTTTTCTTTATATCTCCAACTGCATCTTACTTAGCGTCAAAACCTACTGCCATTTCTTTCTACCTTTCACCTGCCCACATATTATATATTAACTGCCATCTGTTCCGCCATCTTTTTTTCTTTTTTTTTTCCGAACTGTCCTTCTTTCATGTTTACTATATACCTTCTCTTTTGCTTCCTTTCCTTCTTACTAAGATGGTTCATTTTCTCCCTTTCCACTTTCGACTCTTTCTGTGGTCCTTGTGACCTTTCTTCTCTCATTCATATTTTTCCCAAATGTTTATCAAATTCAGCTTTGAGAATGTGTTATTTTATATGCAATATATGGGCCGTGAAGAATGTATGTTACAAGAAATGCATAATATGGAAGCAGCAAATTTAAGCATGTCATCACCATTCACTCTTCCATGCAATCGTTACACAATATTTTTCCCCGTCTAGTATTCCATCCTTCCCGTGTTGTATTTTTCTCGAAGGCCATGCTTAATAAAGTTGGCTTTTTCTCCCCTCTCCACTTTCTGTGATCCTTGTTCAACTGGTGGATTTTACAGGCTCTTTGAGGTCAAACCCCTTATCCTTCCCATCATTCTTATCTTCTGAAGAGCGACACAATAGAAAGAGCTTTCCTTTCTGTCAGACACAATCCTTATCTCTCTTCATTCATTTCTTAACACCCGTCTTCCCTCAGGCTCCTTTAATTTGTTGCTAACAAAACTCCATCATTATCACAATGCCAACAGGCAATTGGCCGAAAATTGCTTCATTTCCATCAGTTGATAGTGTTGTTAACGTGAACAATTTAACACTGAAAGCAAGTCGATAACGCCGATATTGAGCATCTCCGGCAATAATTTAGAGATATACCATCTTGGCACTTCACAGCGGTTTTGAATAAGAAATGTCCAGCAAAATTATGTATGAAGTAGGATGCCATGTTTTGGCGATAACTTGAATATCTTGAATTTAATTCCAGTGAAAGTGATAAGGAATTTAGTCCATAAATATATATTGCAATTTAATTTCTGCAATTCGTTTATTATTTACTTATTTATTCATTTACTTACAATTTCATTCATTTATTTATTTATTTAATTTCTTCTTCAGTTTAATTTTGGATGTGAGATAATCTATCACTACTGCATTTGTTTTGTTTTGTTTTGTTTTGTTTTTGTTGTTGTTGTTGTTGTTTTTGGTTTCTTTGCTGTTGGTTGTTTGTTTGTTTTGTTTGCATTGTTTTTTTCAGTTGTCTTGTCATGTGACAGTTGTATTTGCTTCTATTTTTGTTCTTCTAGACATTTTGTTATTACACGCTGATGTCATAAGCTGAATTGGAGTCAATTTGCCATGACTGCATTCATTTAACCAATCTGCCCTCTGTTCCCTTCTGTTGCAGAGATTCACCACGGTGAGTACTTCTACAACCCACAACAATGCGAATCCACCTACGGCCTGAACTCCTCTGATCCCTGGGAGAACAGCCAACAACCCAGCATCCGCCGCCTCAGCAACTGCTCTTTCTCCAAGGTGGCCGTGCACGCTGCGCCAACAACAGCACCAGTCTCCTCACACTCTCATACACCAGCTCCAGCATCATCCTTGGCCGAATCTTCGTCACCCGCCATCAATGTGGTAGCGCCCGTAGTCGTCATGGATGAAAACGGGGACATTGTTCGTCGGGACAGTGAGGTCTCATTAGTAAAAGACGATGATGGTGCTGGTGAAAGCGGGGGCGGCGGTGGTGGTGGCGGCCGTGGTAGTGGTCTTCTGAGTGGCATTGGTGGCGGAGGTGGTGATGAAGCCAGCGCCTCCCCTTCTCTTCCCCAGCACCCATCCCCGCAAGTCAGTCCTAATACGCAGAGAATGAAGATGAAGCACCTAATGGGCTCCAACACAGCCGCGGCCATGAGGTACCGACTTACCTTCGACGAGACCGCTGACGCGGCGGCCAACACAGACATTGAAATCCCCCACAGCGTACAAACACCGACATTGGGCCTCAAGAGACCGTCATGTATCTGTGGAGAACCAGAACTACCCCCTGGGGATTGTCTGCCCCGCTTTCCAGAGCCCAACGACCGATCATTCCTTACCAGCGTTGGTCAAGGCACTGTGAACAGCTCCAGTGCCTACACGTTCCACCCACCTCACAATCAAGAATCATTAAGGAACTCTTACTCTGCAGGCTGTATTCCAGTCTCTAACACTGTGCCCACAACATTCGCGACGTCTCCTCCGAGTATCCCACGGTCTCCTATCCCACCGCGCCTGACAGACTCGGATCATCAAGATAGTTCATCGTCTCTCTTGGGCGCGCACATGGCGCAGAGTGACTATAGCTCTGATGGCGCTAGAGAAGACAGCACCTCTGGAGTCACAAGGGTTCAAACCCAGGTCGATGGCAGTCATCCCAAAGTGACTATCTGCATCTCCA
This sequence comes from Peronia verruculata, assembly GCA_038406235.1. NCBI lineage: Eukaryota > Metazoa > Mollusca > Gastropoda > Systellommatophora > Onchidiidae > Peronia > Peronia verruculata. The sequence goes on from JBCAUA010041538.1 coordinate 5,518, forward strand.
ACTCTCAGCAATCGTTTATTCCTTACCAATGCGATAGCCCAACCTTTGACCCCGTCAACGACGAGCAGTACCAACTCAACGAATTCCTCAACCACCACAACAACAACAATCCTTATATGAAAGACGCCGTTGGCGGAGGCTACCCCGAGAGCATGTCCTCTGGAGGCTACACCAGCTTCATGCAGCAACAATACTATCAGCATTCCGACTACTCGGGCAGCATAGCCAACGGGTCAGTCCCCTCGGAGGAGATGAGACTTTTATCCAACCATGACGGCCATCCCATGTTGCAACACCAAGATACTGTCTCCGCCCCGCCTATCCAGGACCTTTACCGCTACCACGTCTTCTTCTCTCATTGTCCTGAAGATCGCGAGTGGGTGGAACATATGGTGGCCCACCTGGAGTCTCCGCCCTTCAACTACACCTGCGCCTACGCTTCTTTGCAAGACGAGGCAGACCCTGCGACATTGCAGCAACGTATTCTTTGCGCTGCCATGTTGAGTGAGCGGGTCGTGTTAGTGCTCAGCCAACGCTATGTGGAAGAGACATGGTTCTCCTTTGAAAAGACTCTCAAACAGCTAACACAAATGAGCCTTCATAATCAGAGAATCATGGGCGTATTGCTAGAAGATTGTGAGATTCCCGAGTCCTTAGGAGAACTCTACTTTCTTGACTCTTCGGATCCTGATTTCTTTCATGTATTCACCAAGCGTTTAAAGACAAGTAAGTACATGTATGACATGTAGCATGATTGAAGAGTAATATCATACTTGTACTGCTTTGCAAGTTTTTATGAATGAGCGTGAAGTGAAATCGAAGTTTTTATTGACAGTGTCCCAGCTCGTCGCCTGTCTGGTGCCACCCTATGTTTTTTATAAACAGATGGGCTACATAGAAACAAGGAACAATGTTTCATTGCAAGAGCTAATGGATCATACCATAATAAATCATAGGCTGCGCAACAACGACTAATGTGTTATCCACGAAACATTAAGAACACGGAATTATCCTATTTAATTCGTGAAATTTTATTTGTTTATTTATTTAACTATTTATCTATTTATTTTATTTATTACTTTTTTTTATCACCTATCTATTTAAATTCATTCTTCTTATTACCATCTCACTTTATCTCTTGTGGTATCTATAAGGGGAAATGAAGTTGAAGCAAGAGACAAACTTGCGAAGAATGGTTTTTTTTTTGCACCTTTACTCATATCTGCTGATCACACTGCCGGTCGAAGGGGAAATCAGACTGGCCCGACTAACAGTTTCCTTCTCAGTTACTATCTGTCTGGTCTGAGCAGGGGGCTTACGTGCCAGAAAACAGTTTGTACCAAAAAGAACTTATCTATAGATTGAAAAGGGGTTTTTGTTTATTTGTTTGTTTATCTGCTGTTGTTTTTTAAATATATCATACATTTCATAGGAGAATAATTTAGTGCATGTTTCTTAAATAGTTATGGAAAGAAAAAACAAAAAAGCGTTAAATCACACGTTCTTTTAAATTTTTAAAATTATTATTATTATTATTTTTTATGGAATACTTTCGACAATAAAAACAGCTTAATTAATGAATGTGACTTATCCATTCACGGAAATTAGTTTTCTATTAGTGTATGCCTACTTACAGAGGACGATAATTGTATAAATTTAAAATTATGAAAAAGATTTGGAAAAAAAAGCCTAAATTCTCTCCGTGAGAAAATAATGCAATGAATGGAATTTATTCAGTCATGGCTTATGAACACAGAGATCAGTATAAAATTAAATTGTACATAGTAAAATAGTCACTTGCATTTATGTACATTACAGTTATAGGGAAAAAATCAGAATTTTTTCAGCCTAACATATAAGCAATACATGTAAATCCGTTGGCCTGCCTCCTTTCCTCATTTCAGCATTGTTTACAAAAAACAAAAAAAAAGTATAAAATCCAGCGATACAGGTTTATGACAATAGAAAAGTCATTCTTCTATTGTATTTCTGTCTAGAACCAAAGATACTGCAATTGTAAGATGGTTCACATTGAGGTTTTTCCTCGATAAGAGGTTATGAAAAGCCGAGAATATCGTAATAAGTCATGGCTAATTTCTGATTGTGAGCATACATTTCCATTATCAGCGAATACGGAAGAAAGCAACAGTTAAATAATGTAGGTTTATTAATATCCGTATATAGCTGAGCAAGAATCTCAGGTTTATATTTTGTAGGTCGCAAATAACAAAATTATCTATCGCGAGCACGTCTGTCCGATTAAGAATTAGATTACCTACGTTCTTGCAGATGCATGACTACATGCAAAATTTTCATTTCACAAACCACATAAGAAACGGTGATTTCTGTGATTAAAATGTACCATCTCAAAGTTTACAATACAAGCTGTAGATCCAGCTGTAGATCTAGGAATCTTACCTGGATGTATCGTTCTTGGGCACAGCTTAGAAATATGAATCCTTTGCCACTCTTTGTTTCTTGCATTCTGACATGCATACTCAGAACAACAGTCACCGCCCTGAGTTGTGAGATTCGATATAATTTTGTTTCCCCAGTGTAACAATCACAAATCCACTGGAAACATAGAAGCGATTACTCTAGTTTACAGCCCAAAACAAAGCACTCCTTTCGAAGCCAATACAGTCCAGGAGACATACTCTTATTTTACCTTCCTCAAAACAAGGAATGAACCATCTTATTATTCTAGTATCTTTGATAGAGCTTTCTGAAACCGAAAGGGATGACTCTTCCTTTTCTTTTCTTTTTTTTTTTTTTTTTGTTATTATTATTATTATTATTATTATTATTATTATTGAATTTATTTTGAGTAGTTACTCTCCATGAAGACAAATCTGTTATTTTTGGTCAACAAAGACTGCCTGGTATATTATGTTTCATTTGGAGTCAGTTGGACAATATAATTTTTTCAGTTAACAAAATAAACTGTTGATGATTGAATTTATGAGTGAAAGCGACGCATGCACTATTTCATGAATGTGCACTGTACACACAGTGTAAAAATTTTCCATAAATATAGAGCTATTTACTGTTAACTTAGGACAAATTTACCGTAAAATTTACTGCAATGTTTTTTGGGTCTAATTTAACGGTATACGTTACGGCACTTATGGGTGGGGAATTTCTGTCGCATTTTAACATCATAAACTAAGAAGCATTTTGCAACTAAACGTCAGCAAACACTGAGCAAGAGCAATAACTTTGATTGTCTTGCATGTCCAAATAGGCTGTATGGTCCATACAACGGTACAGGAAGTCTTGCAATGAAGCATGGTGATATACATTGACAGACCATAGCAAGACGTATGTGCATTTTTATCGTTTTTTTTTTTTTCTGTGAAATTGAGTAGATGTGCAGTAAATGATAAACAGCGTGTTTTGTGATGAATGCTTTAGATAATAGAGCTTTCTGCGAAATTATAGCTTTAACAGTAGTTGCTTCAAATAACTTACTGACTTGCACGTTTTACATGTATATCTTGTGCATAATTCATCATGAGAATATACGTTTAATACGCCAGTCTCGGTCTATGCGGCTGGCAATCTGGGATGATACGTGTTAAACACAGAAACTGTTCAGCGGACATCACCAATGTCATCCCTGTGTTAGGCACAAAGGTTGAAGATGTTCAGTAAAGAAGGAAAAAATCATTTTGAGTGTTTACTTTAAATGAACATGATCAAAAACTCTTAAAAATCCATGATGTACGAAAACGTCCCCTTCCTATTATACTAACTTTATCTTTTATAATTCAATATTTTTTTAGATCAACATTGCAAGTAGAAGAAATATATTTTTCTCTCTTCACAAATGGTCTTCCACACACTGTGTGTCTGGCGAAGGCACATTAATGGCTAGTGAAAGACAGCACACAACTGGCTAGTGAAAGACAGTCTCCCCTGGCAAGGATAATTTGTGTATGGCAGTTAAAGCACGAGCAACTGATTAAGAACTTTTTTTTAATTCCTAGACTGGCAGTTTATCCAGCCTCTGAAGTCTCATTTTGTTGCAACATTAACCTGTAGAGGATGTTCACAATTAATTTTATGCAACATGCTGACCAAAGGAACACGGCATATGTAATGTGCGGAAGACAAGTCACAAACTGATGCAAAATCTTTAGGCTGCCTAGTAGTGTTGAAATGTCGAAGTTAAAAGTCCTTTTTGCACATGTTTTAGATTTATCTTCAGAAAAAAAAAATCGCGATACCAGATTAACCTTTTGCTAAGAGGTAGAGAAAACTATCAGTAATTCACAAAAGCATTGTGACGCAATTTATAATTTTCTGAAGTTAATAAATCTCGCCCCTTTCTTCATGAAAAGTTATCACATTAAAATAGATCAGAAATGTATGATAGAATGATTTAGCAACACAAAACAGATCTGTGAAATAATTCATTATTTATATTTTATATCTTGCTTACTTCCGAATTATATATATGGACCACAGCAAGAGTTAATGATTGTTTTAATGATGATTAATGGCCTTATTAGACTGCAAAGGAATTGAAATCACATCATTAAAGAGGCTCACTTAAGATCACAATATTTTTAAGTTAAGATCACAATATTTAATAAGCTGAGTTTCCGTGACAATTTATGTCACACTGTCAGTGACCTCCCTGTTTTATCTACCAATTCGTTTAAAAAAATTAATTTAATAAAACCCACTTTTACTCTTAAAATAATTTGGCATCGTTTAAGACCATCCATCTTATTATCAACTTATGAATGACATTTTCTATCAATTAGCTCCAACATCTCCAAAAGCAATGTAAGATCATCCGACTCCACCTTTTCTCCCTTTCACAAATGGCATTAAATATGACAAACATTCCCACTAGCAGTGTCAGATCCTCCAAAAGTGGCTTTACGTTGATGTCATTGTATCAGTCACACACGTGAATTTCATCCCAATATGACATAACAAGCCCTACTCAACCCCTTTTCTTTATCACAAATAAAATACTGAAAAAGCAACTTCGCTTTCATTAACGGGTAGTATCCAAGACATCCCCTATGATGAAAATTCAAATTTTTTTTAATGACATCTTTGACATCACCACTATCAAATGTGACATTTAACAGCCATCCGTATGTCAATTATTTGCGTCGTCTGCTTCCAAAGACCGACGTCTTCATCACCATCACTCCTTCACAGGTCGAATCCCCCGCAGCAGTGCCTCAGTCAGCAGTGATTTAGGCCAGAATGCCCTAGCCCCTGCCAGTGAGTAATTTGTTGTTGTTGTTGTTGTTGTTGTTGTTGTTTTATTTTGTTTTCTATAGCAATAACATAACAAAGCGGTTCTCAAAATGGCTGGTCAACGTATGAGATGTAGGCAAAAATGCCAACAGTGTAATGATGTTTTGTTTTTTTTTCAGGGAAAAAAAGGCAAAACGAAAACAAAAGCAAAAACTGGAGATTTGTTGTCGTTGTTTTTGTTGTTGTTGTTCTGTTTGTTTGTTGTTGTTGTTGTTGTTTTAAATTTTATTTCTTGTGAATCTTGCCGACGATGACACTAGGCATTTAGATGAAATTTGTAATTTTAGGTAGCACAAAGCTAAATGATAGTATACATATTTTTTTTAAGTAATAACAATAATAATAATAATAACCTATTTAGTACCATAAACTGTTTCGTCTTGAACGCTGTCTTTAAGAATCGCAACACCATTGTAAGTTTAAATAACTTTACTGAAGTGGACAATCAGTTTTCTTGAGAATCGCTATTAGTTTGTTGTTATCGTGTGCATTTTTGCAGAAAATTTATGCTTCCAAGTCATGTGTCGTGTAGAAAACTTGATATTTCAACTTTTTTTTTTTAATTTACCCTGGCAGTAGCATGAGAATGTCTCATACAATTTTGAATTAGTTATTACTTGATATTGATTTCCTGACCACTCTCTTCATTTGCAAGTGAAATGTGTGTTTACTCTCTGAAACAAATGATCAGTCTTTCTCACTATTACCACCATCATTATCATCAACATCATCATCATCACCATCATCATCATCACCTTCATCATTTCACACAAAAAAAATATCTTAAAATTAAGATCACTGTCTGCTGGCAACTAATCAAATACATAAAAAAAAAGTGGAAAAAGAATATGAAGAATTTTGAATTGAGTTTATAAATGAAACTAATATCGCTAGCCAGATTTCCCGTTTGGCTCTTCGTCGGGGCAATAATAAACATATAAAAATCATCACCTTCATCATCACCATTTTGTAGAAGTATTTATTTCAAAAACACAAAGACCGTCAACCAATATTTAGACATTCAATAAAATGAAACACAAAATTATATATATACTCAAGTAAATGGATATATGCATAAATAAATTGAAATGTCAAATATAAAGTAAATACATAAATAAAAACTTTTTTTTTAAATA
>JBCAUA010041549.1:0-11935 GCA_038406235.1 Peronia verruculata
ATGTTCTATGTACTTTCTCTCTGCAGACTGATCAGTGTTTTCACATTGCTATGTTCTATGTACTTTCTCTCTGCAGATTGATCAGAGTGTTTTCACATCGCTATGTACTTTCTCTCTGCAGATTGATCAGAGTGTTTTCACATTGCTATGTACTTTCTCTCTGCAGATTGATCAGAGTGTTTTCACATTGCTATGTTCTATGAACTTTCTCTCCGCAGATTGATCAGAGTGTTTTCACAGTGATGCCCCCTCAGCCGTCCATCCGTCCAGGGATGGTCCTGGTGTTTGAGCTGTTCCTGCTACGTGGGTCAGTGGTCAACACTGACCATGTGGTGGCCTGGGGTTGTTTCCCCATTGCTAATGGCGAGTTTGACATCGTGGAGGGGAGGTAAACCTGACTGTTATGTTGAAAAAAAAAAAAAAAATCACCAAATACAGGCCATTTGTATGCGATATGTCTTCAACGGCTTTGCAGACTCTTTGGTGAGCAAAAACTACTTGAACTCTGAGTAAGTTAAAATCTGCCATTTTTATCCTAAATTTTATTAAAGAAATCGCACTGTTTTTTCATATACAGTTGTGCCTGAAAATTAGCCTGTCTCTATGTGTCCAGGATGTAGAAAAGTTCAGATCTGTTTCATGGCTAATGTCATTATGTGTCTTGCGACCAGGGCAAATGAGTCGGAAATCGCCCCGGCAACGAAGATACACAACCGTTTTTAGTTGTTTTTAACTACTTTCCAACTAAGATACTAAAGTTTTCTTTTTTCTTTTTTTTTTCTCAAAACGACAAGCTAACCTTTTTAAATCTAAAAAAAGAAATATTTTGGTGTCATAGTCAGAAAATAGTAAAAAACGGTAAAAAATGGCTGTTATTTCAACTCACCTGGCGCGACTTGTGACTCATTTGCTCTGGGCGCAAGACATATTAACTATCAGTATTATAAGTTTATGGAGAGATGAGTACCACCATCTTTAGAAATGAATTTCTCAAATCATTTTTTTCTATGTCAAGTAAGGAAGGCTTTCATTTGATTTTGTTCTTTTCTAGATGACTCTTTTAAAGTAAGAATTCTGGTCACAGATTATGCCTGTAGTATTGATCAATAACCAAACTTGTCCCACTTCTCCCCACAGATATCGCTGCCCCTTCCTGCGAGGTCCAATGGATCCAGAAATTGATAAGCATGAGAAAGTGGAGGAACTGATTGCCTCCGACCTCGATCACTGGATGTGTAATTTGTACTTTGATATCATCAAACTTCCCAGGTAGGTTTTGACTGGAGGAACATTTTGTTTGTAAGGAGATGGGAGAGAAGCAGTAAGGAGATCATGAAAAAGGATTGAGGAGGAGAGCAAGGAAAGAAAAGAAAGAAAGGAGAGTGAGAGAAAAAGTGAGTGAATGAGAGAAAGAGAGAGATTGATAATGATAATATAGAGTATTTATACAGCGCTTATCCCCATAGTTACAGGCTCTAAGCACTTTACAATCTGTTATTACCCTGTCAGACCCAAAGAAGGCATTTATAAACATTCTCAGCCTGATGGGATGCATACAAGGCGGCTGCCTTGTTGAGGTGCTCAAATCTTTATCAATCTAACAATATCGTTCACTGTTTATAGTCGGTTACCCATTCAAACCTGAGTGGAGTCAGGAAATGTATAGTAAATTGCCTTTCCCAAGGACAAAATGTCAGGACCTGTCAGGATTCAAACCCGGAACAGATCCCAAGTCCAACGGCCTAGCTGCTGGCCAAAGACACCAAAGATTGAGAAAAGAAGAGAAGCACAAAAAATAAGACATAGATATAAATGGGGAGGGACGTAACACAAATGAGAAGGAAAGGAAACAGAGAGAAAGAATGAACAAGAGAGAAATAGAAAGGCAAGAGAGAAAAGGCGGAAAGAAGAGAAAATCAAATAGAAAGGATTACATAGAAGATGAGAAAAGTTAGGACAGAAATAAAGCAGGATAAGTAGGACAGGGAGAGATGTAGTAATGAAAGAGAGAGAAAGAAAGAAAACAGAGACAACAGATTAAAGATTAAGAGTGAAAGAATGAGAGAGGAAGGGAGATAATGGGACAGAAATGAGAGAAAACAGAAGAAATGAATGGATCTATAGTTTTTGTGTCTATTTCCCAGGTATTTTTCTGGACAGAAGGAATACGAAGTGGAGCTCCAGTTCAGTTCAGGATTGACAGGTTACCCTGACAGGGTAAAGACTGGATGGGAGGAGAATCGAGATGGGGAGGAGCCAGAGGCGGGATCAAGTGCAGATGTCAGCTCAGCAGGCGGAGTCAACACAGGGTAAGAGTTTCATTGGTTGTCAAATCAAGAGTCATATGACTTAAGTATTTCAGTTACAAAAATGCTGTATTAATACCAGTATCATGGACTGAAAAAAGAACATTTGGAGTGTCTATCATGGTGTAGTATTTACAGTGAGGAAGCATAGGCAAATAAATAAATTTGCACAACGTAGTTAAGGCGAAACAATTTTGTGTTGGCTTGCACATGGAAGCATCTGTTCAGTTGTTTTTTGTTGTTTTTTTTTGTGAGGAGGAAGGGGGGGTGGAAGGGAGAGTAGGGTTGGAGAGACACCAATAGGCCCAAATAGACGGTGCCAAAAAAAATATGTTTGGCCTCAATAGCTTTAGAAAGAAACAACTGAAAAGCATTAAAATTTTGACTTCTTTTAAAACAGAACATTTTAGGGGTTTGATTTTTCATATAAGGATAATTTAAAAACTGTTGTATTCTTACATTTCAAATGTTTAAAAATCTAAATGTTCTTGCACCGACCAACCTTGATGAAAAGAAGTAAACTTGATCCAGCTGTTGATAGGACATATCCAGATTAGGTACATGATTTTCAATGTGCAGTTTGAGACAGTCACAGAAGACCATTACAAATAATTGTAATGTCAATCACTTATGACAGGATCATATCAAACGGATCATTTGATACCATTATTATTATTATGTTACAATATTACAAAGGAAAAGCACTGTATTTTAGCAGACCAGCAGGATTGGCAGGCAGTAGAAATCTGCATGGTTTTGTTCACTGTAGACTGAATGGATCTGTTGCATGTCATTCACTCACAGAATTTCCCAGCTGAGCATTGGGAGTCCATCAAGCTCTGACACTACTAAAGGTCAACCAGCTAGGGTCAGACTTCACCCAGGAGAGAAGGTCTGTCTGTCTGTCTGTCTGTCTGTCTGTCTGTCTGTCTGTCTCATTACTTTTGTTCAAATTCAGTCCAGGTGTTTATTTAAAAGTTCTTTTGGCCATAGAATGCATGTATGGAGGGGTGAATCACACCTTTTGATTTGGTAAATAATTTTTAGATCCAGTCAATGCTGGTCATTATGTTGATATGAGCTGCATACTTTTTGAAATTTGTCTTGTTCCATAACATTATGTCGTTCTTTCCAATGATTACAAACAGATATTGAGCTATTGTCTGCTCTGGTCCATTTCCTTTAACTCAGTTAAACCAGGAAAATACATTCTCACAATTATTCATCAATTCAGGAGAGCAAGAAAAAAATGCCAACATCCGTGATGAGCCGGGTTTTCCAGAAGGATTACAAGAAGCTTAAGCTGCCTGATTCTGATGATGAGAGCGATGATAATACTGAGATGACAGAGGAAAGGATGGACAGACTGGAGGCTGAGGCATTTAGGAAGGAGAAGGAGATGAAACCTGTGAAAGGAATGGATGGCATGTTCTATAAGGTAGAAAGAATAATCAATAATAGATCAAATATCAGTGCCTGCACCCATTTATTCTATGTCTTGCAACCAGGGGTAAATGAGTTGGGAGTCGTGCCAGGCAGTGAAGATATACGTCCGTTTTGGGTCGTTTTTAACTACTTTCTGACTAAAATAGAATTTTTTTTTCCACAAAGCCACAATTTAACCATTTTTAATCTGAAAAAAGAAATATTTTGGTATCAAAGTTGGAAAACAGTAAAAAAAAACTGTCAAAAACGGCTGTGACTTGAACTCACCCACATGACTTCTGACTTATTTGCCTTGGGTGCAAGAAATAATTATGCTCTAAGCATTTTGTCATCTAGCATTACCCCGGCAGATCCAAAGGAGGCATTCACATATGTGAATATATTTCCTCAGTTTCCTGGAAAGCATATGAGGCAGCTGCCTGTCAGTTGCTCAAATCCTTATTAATCTTACATTACTTTAGCATTGTCTGACATGATGCATAGAGAGAAAATATTTCAAGAGACATATTGTTTGCAGCATAATCATTACTAACTAAAATTCTGTGGAGGTGGTTTTTTGGAAATGGTGGGCACCTGGGATCAAATTATATTCACATTCGAAAAGTGCCAATGAAATTTAAATCAGGAGAAACTTTAGGGTTGCAACAGTGAATATAATATCTCTAAAGTAGAATGTGCACTCTTTTCTTTTCATGTCTGTTCAAGTCTTGTGTTAGTAAAAATATTTTACAATGCAGTTGATATTCTCATCAGTAAGTTGAATATTCAAGATATATCAGCTTATAAAATAGCTAACATGTCTAATCTGTAATGGTTTAGAAAAATGTTGCAATATCTGCATAATATGAAGAGCAGAGAGGCAGACAGGGAGACAGCACAGAAAACAGAGAAAGACAAATCAAACCAATAGTTACGCCGTCCTTCACCTGCAGATGCTGCAACAGGCCATACTCACTAAATATCAGTAATTTTCAATCACTTAAGGCTCTGCTAGAGCAGGAGGGGACAGCAATATAAATGATTGCCAATTGGACGACAATGCAGAATTTCAGAATGACTCAACCGTTTGCACGGACAAAAAGAACCATAGGGATAGTAACAGTTTCAAGACAGTGAGACCAAATAGGTATACATGTTAAGCATATAAGGAAAAAAAGATTGGCAGCAGTAAAATATTCATAAATCAACACTATAATTCATCTTTATTTTGTGACAGTTGAAATAAATTACTCACAAATGTTGTTTACCTTTTTTATGCTGTGATACAGAAGAGAGCAGTGATCTTTATAAATTATGATTTTATATGACTTTATTATACCAGAGGTACCAGACCAGCCCAGCTGATGCTTACTTCAAATATATGTTCACCATGATTCCCAAGACAGACCTGATTGCACCTAAAAAGAAGGAGCGGAAACTGACACGGCTAGAGGAGTTGGAGCAACATAGTTTCAGCGTCCAGTGAGTTGTGTAGCATCTCTCTTCATTTCTCTTCATTTGTAATTTTGTGTTTTCTGTGTTATATGAAAACATTGAAAAAAAATAAAATTGTCAGACTCTGATGTTGCAGACAAGAATTGAGCATTTCCTTAAGTGACATTTTTCATCTTACCATTTTAGTGAAGAATTCTGGGGGTCATGTGTTCACTCTACTTTTCTACCATTCAGTTATCAGTTAAGAAATAGTTTCAGTTCATAACAAATTTGTATGTACTTTGTATATAAATGTATGTAAAATTTCAAAACAGAGTTATAGTTAGACGTGAGACTAGAGAACAGTAAAGAGAAGAAAAAATGTAACAAATGCAGGAAAGAGGGCTTGTAATGAAATTGGCACTCATGTTGACTAACTGTACCCATCCTGTCCACGTATTTATCCCTGGAGTGATTTCTTTACAACAGGCCTCCATTCTCATGTAAAGGTCGGCTTGCCCAGCAAGGCAGGAAGAAAATGCGTTATGTGGCTCGTCAGTTTTTGGCAGAGCTGGGCCTGTCCCAGTGGCGCAGCAGGGAATTCTGGGCCATGATGATTATGTTCATCATCATCTTCTGGATCCGCATGTATCTGCACTACATCGGCCAATGGCTGTTCTTGAGTGCAATCGACATTCCCATCAATCAGTGAGTAATTTACGTCAATTGGTCTGAGAAACAAGGCAGCTTTCTGCTCTAAAGTGGTTTGAGACAGCAGGGTTAAATAGAGTTAAAATTCTACTTTACCAAATTTCACAGAAAAGGAAATGTTTTAGTGACAGCAGCATTTTCAAAAATTGTATTAAAATGAGAGTTGTAAAGTTTTTATAAGTCCATATTTTCTTCAAAGATATTCATTTATTATTTCATGCAATGTTTGGAGTTTGTCAGAATCCAACATATGACAATGATAAGTTGTTCAGAAGTTTCAGTTATTTTACACACTGGATCAATCTTTTGCTTTCTCAAAATTGCAAAACCCATTCAGCAGTATCTATTTCATTAGCAGTGTATTTCTATATTTTGTCAAAATTTATCAAATTAACATACTATAAATCATATTCTGCCTGTGACCATTTCAGATTTGAGTTCCTGGCCTACACGGTAAACCTGAACTACCAGCCCACCTTGCTGGAGGCCAAACATGAGATAGCAGTGGTGGTCCTGGGTCCGATGACCAATGTCCTGGTCTTTGCTCTGTTGGTCACTCTGGCCTGGCTGATTCCCAAGTTCATGGGACTCCTGCCCAACATTGGCTCCAGGTTCATCATGGCTTATGGCATCATGACCTTCTTTGACCCACTTCTCATCTGCATTGTGGATTGTATCTTAGGGGTAGGTCTGATATCTCTAACTGACAGACAAGGCCCATAGGAATTTGAATATGATTACTTTACTTAAGCTTATGTGAAAATGCTGTGATCAATGTTGCGATACAGAAAAAAGAAGAAACAATGAAAATATGATGAGTGTAGGAGTTGACTTTTCTCATTATTCAACAGGTTCTTTATTTTTCACGTTGAAGTAATAGAACAATTTTACTGGCCTAAGTGATAGAGGGTATCTAGGCATCTTTTTCATTTGACCCACCTTTGCTCCTTTTGTGTGACCAGCAAGTGAAACAAAATGACTCATTCAGGTGATTATTTGGTTGGCTGATTTACCATTCAACACTATTTGTCTTGCGACTAAGGCAAATGAGTCAAAAGTCGCGCCAGACATTGAAGATATATGTCCGTTTTTGGTCATTTTTAACTACTTTCTGACTAAGATACTAAATTTTTTCTTTGTTTTAACAAAACATCAGTGTAACCTTTCTGATCTGAAAAAAGAAATATTTTGGTATCTTAGTTGGAAAATAGTAAAAAATGGTCAAAAACGGCTGTAACTTGAACTCACCCAGCATGACCTCCGACTCCTTTGCCCTGGGCACAAGACATTTGTCCTGTGTGTACTAGTAGGCCTCCTCTCCATCTTCCTATGCTTGTGAAACAGGAATACAGGCTGTGGAGAAGAGATGCTATCAAAACATCCTGTGTACCTCATACTAAGACAGTACTACAAATGAGCAGGCCCACAAAACTGTTATACAAAACAGTGGCTCTCAGGAGACCTCCTTACAAATGTGAAGAAAAGGAAATTGTCATGGAATTTGGAACTTTTTATGTGTGGTTGTGTGTATGTGTGATATGCAAGTGAATGTATGAGTAACAATATATTTAACATTATGCATAATTTTTACAATTTCGGATGATTTTTGAACCAGCTTATCTTATTTTGTATAAAAAATTTCTACCTTTGTGGAAAAAATAAAAGTTACCTTATCTTACCTATCTTATCTTAGTTTATGGTGTGAAGCATTGGGTCCCCAACCACCGGGTAGCGGACTAGTACCGGTCCGTGGATCAAATGGTACCGGATCGCACACGAAATATTTAATTATTTCCATTATGCTACTTTTTGTCACACAAATCACGGTGACAGAAATCTACTTCTATTCAAGATAAGAAATGCTTTATAACACATACAAATACACGTACGGACGTACCCATTTAGCGTCCCGGTGAAAACATACACTCCGCTAAGTGAGTGAACTATCTACGTCCCCCCCCCCTCCCCCCGTAGCGGTAAAATTGCTAAACGTTGAACGGTCCACGGCGATAGAAAGGTTGGGGAACATTAGTGTAAATTTATGACTTTATGTAATATCTTGAAGTATGGCAGAGCGCCGTGTTTATCAACACGAAAAATAAATGAGCAGTGTCTGTCAAATTTCAGACATAAGAGAAATGGATTTGAGAAATGTAAACCCTAAGAGAAAGAAGAGAGAGAGAGAGAGAGATGGAAAGAAAGTAAGGAGAAGCAGGGAGAGAAAGAACAAGATAGGAGAATGATAAACTAAATGAAAATCAAGGGGTGGGAACGATAGAAAGAGCAGAGGAAAAAAAATCAAGGTAAGAGAGAGAGAAAATGGAGGAGAGTGAAAGAAAGAAGGCTTTAGATCAGCACCATTACGGATGCAATGCATTAGTGAAAGAGAGGGAGAGGGGGAGGGGAGAGTACGACAGACAGAGTGAGAGAGAGAGAGAGAGAGTGAGTGACTTATACACAAAATTGATGGAGCATCTTGAGTGCGGTAAGGTCGACTGAAAGTTAAAAAAAAAAAAAAAGCGGAAGACGAAGAAGAAGAAAAAGAAAAGAGGCATATTCCACAGGGTGTCCCTAAAGTCAGTACATAACGGCAATATGTACAGTTCCTAGAAAAAAAATGCGAATACGATTTTATGTGAGTGAACTCATACTGAACAAGACTTTTCAATGCGACGTTAGATCATTTTTGATGGAAAACTCACATGAACTCTATGCATTTTCTCTACTCAAAAAAGTCATAACATTTCCTCTGTGTCCAGACTTTGATGATACTTTGTCGATTGTGGCCATTTTTTACTAATTCGTTCGTTGTCGTTACGTAGCATGAAAGACAGAACAGAGAACAGAGGGGAAGGAGAGTGCTGAATATTTCATGGCCAACTGGAACTCTTGAAAAAACACACAAACAAACCTACAAAAAAAAAACAGTTCTGGCATCTCTTGGATTGTTGTCACTCATATTCTTAATTTGTTTATTTATTTGTGTGGTGTCATACAGAACAACAACAAAAAACAACAGCAGCAGCAAGGATCATCTGTCAGATGGACAGTGTCATGGTAAACTTCCAATGTCCAATCTATAATTCATGTTCCTTCGCATCTGGGCCTGATATGCTCTATAGATAGAGGTAAGTACATGACTGTAGTTCGAGCTGTTTGCTGATAACTTTTTTTGTTGTTGTTTTTGGTCCGTCCTTAATGATTTTGTCCCGGCTGGCAAGCGTACGAACCAGTCCATCTGATCAATTATCTTGCAATTAGTCCATCCTTTCTCATTATTTACCAAATAGATCGATCATTCTTAACAAAACTTCAGCCTGAGGGAGGGTCATCGTGTGCTCTTGCAACATAGTAGTTATTTTTGTTCTTGTTTTTGTTTTCAAATTTCAACAGTTATGGGTGCAGATCAGTCTTCACGGCAGAGAGCCGACGTAGAAAATCCTATAATTACCGAATGCAATGACAAAATGTAAATTGCTCTTGACGTTATATACCAAAGGTGATAAACTCAAGTCTTACCCACGGCCGTATGGAAACAAAGCACCAACAGAACTACTAAACAATTTTATTTTGTACTATAGGCCTAATCAGTTAACATCCACTGTGTCTCACTATACTTAATTTACAGGGTAGACGTGCATACTAATGTTTTAGCACTATTCGTGAATGCAAAATGAGGAGGTAGTTTGATATTAAATATATATAAATAAATATAATATTTTAAACAGTAGCATATACACGCAGCTTGCAACGACAATAACAGATATATGGTTCATAAATTGCAATAGATCAAAACTGAACATTAAATTTGTTCATGACTCTTTCGTTTTTAGTCTAAGTCCTGGTGCTTGACGCTCCTTTTTGCTGAAAATTGTCGGTATGCCTGGCTGAAATGTCTGTGTAGTTCTGACTTTGATCAGGGATGATCAGTGATTACAAGCCCAGCTTTGCTAATCTTTAAGTAAGGGCTAAATCCATGAAGAAAGATTACTGTTCATATGCGTAGGTAGAATCAAATATTGCTAAGCTCAAGGAAGGTATGAAAGAAACCAGACTCCCTAGTTCAAAACGGAACACGCCCGCAATCACGCACACACACTCACACACACACATACACACAATGGAATTGACAATTGTATTGATGTTGTAAAAGTTATCTTTAAAAGATGAATGCGGTCCTGTTGTAGAAACGTTTGTGCAAGCCGTGCTTTGCAGATGTGCTTACAGAGGGTGGCATGTGGCGCACGGGTGGCTTGTTTGATATGCCAGTGAAATAAATCATTTATGCCCACATTAATTTAAGTGCCTCTCCAAAATCTCTCTCTCTCTCTCTCTCTCTCTTTTATTTTTTTTCTTCTGTCTCTCGCTCTCTTTGGTGTTTATTTTTCACAGTAGAGCTGTCCTTTCGTTGAATGCCGTGTTGATTATCAAGGGATGTACACGAATACAGGTAAATGGAATTTACATACTGCGCCCATTCCTCCGTGCACTTTCCAACCTCGATATGTCACGTAATGCATTCATTCACTCATTCATTCGTTCTGTCTCTCATTCCGTGTTTTGATCAAGAAACTTTCTTCGCTGTCCTAGGGCAGGCTATATCATCACTAGAGTTTGAGAAATTTCAGCTTCATGTTTTGAAGTATGGAGTTTTTGGGGTGTGGGGGTTTTTGGGATGTCAGCTTTTGGGGTCTTTGGACTTCTGGTTTAGGATATAAGGATTTGGCTCTTCAGGCTTTTGGAAGTTTTAGATTTTGAGGTCTTTAATTCATGGATTGGGAGTTAGGGATTTTTATCTCTGGGAGTTTTGGAAGTTTTCACTTTTAGGGTCTTTGGATTTCTGGGTTGGAATTTAGGGATTTGGATCCCCGGGGTTTTTGGTAAGTTTTCGCTTTTAGGGTTTTTGGAGTTCTGGGTTGGGATTTAGGGTTTGGATCTCTGGGGTTTTGGAAGTTTCAGCTTTTGGGGTCTTTGGGTTCCTGGTTTGGGACTTAAATATTTGGACTTTTCTGGTTTGAGATTTTAAGAAATATATATTATATATATTGTTATTCTGGGAGAGCGAAAAGTAACTTAGGGATTTTGATATCTAGGGTTTGCTGATTGCTGATGTAGTGGGTCTGATGGAGGTGGGGGAGGAAGGTGAGATCTGACTTTTGGATTGAGGGTTTGGTTTTTTGTTTGATTGTTTGTTTGTTTGATTGTTTGTTTATTGTTTTATTAGGTTTACTGTTTAGAGTTTTGGGTTCCGGGAATTGGGATTTCGACAAAACAAAAAATTTAAAATGATGAAATGTGAGAAGTTGAAATGCTTTCTACAAATAATAGGTACACAGAAGGGAGGGAAGCGACACATTGTATGGGTCAGGCCTTGATTATAATAATAATGTATAGTTTTCTTTGTTTTTTTTTGTTTTGTAAGGTCTCTGTGTTACATCAGCTGTCTGCTTAGCAAATGCAGACACTCTAATTGGTGATTTATATAACCAGATTTCTTTTTTTGTGAAAGAAATCGCCGCCAGTGCAGTTATAAATGACATCTGTTTCCACTGTCGTGTTCACGTTAAATGGGTTTAATGTTTTTGTTTGGCTTTGTCTCATATGTGTCCTCTCTACTAACTAGCTTCCCTAACAACCAGATAAACATTGTATAAGGATTTTCAGTTTTTGCACACCTGGTGCTTCTGTCTTCTTCTTTTGCGGCTTTTTCTTTGTCTGTCTGTCGGATTGTCTGTCTGTTAAACTCATTATTTCTCTCCCTCTCTCTCTCTCTCTCTCTCTCTTTGTCTTTCACTTTGTCACTCTATATTCAGAATTTTTAAGGGGGGGGGGGTAAATTCCGCACCCCCACATCCCTCCCTGATCTTCCGATTTACGATGAGTAGATAACTATTATCAATGCGATCTCTTATTATTTCACCTTCTACTTTTCCCTTCTTGTACACTACAAGCTGTCTGCAAGAACATCTAAGTGGTTCAATGATACAGCGATGTAGATGAGAGGGGTGGGGGGGGGGGGGGGGGGGAGAAAGAAAGGAGAAAAAAATGGAAAAAAAATC
>JBCAUA010041559.1:0-11934 GCA_038406235.1 Peronia verruculata
CTCTCTCTCTCTCTCTCTCTCTCTCTCTCTCTCTTTCACGTTTTCTTTTTCTTTATTGTGCGTCCAAAATTATTTTTCATCTCATCTCCCTGATGAGCGATCTTTTGATATTCAGGAAACAATCTAAATGTATTTGTACATAAAGTTTACTTCGCTGCGTATAATCTCAGCGTGGGAGATTTCTTAGAGAAAACAAGGGCGCTCGACATGATGAAATTCTGTTTACTCTTTGAATCGCGTGTGGTGTTCATGCCAGGTATCAGGTCTTAAAGCTGAATCATGGGGGCGTACAACTAAGGTAGGGAGAAGAAGTCAGGCCTATAGATCCTTTCCACGTTCGTGTTTACTTCCGTGTATGGATGCGAATTTTTGGTAGGCGGACGCGGAAGCGAAACGTCATAAGTGATTTACTTCAGTGTTTGAAATGTAAACAACAGACAGTGAGGCGGACGCAGAAGCGAAACGTCATAAGTGATTTATTTCCGTGTTTGAAATGTAAACAGACAGTGAGGCGGACACAGAAGCGAAACGTCATAAGTGATTTACTTCCGTGTTTGAAATGTAAACAACAGACAGTGAGGCGGATGCGGAAGCGAAACGTCATAAGTGAACGACCTATGGAACAAAATGCTGTCGAAAATTGCCCATAATCAACCACCACCACCCTCCACCCTCCACCCCCCACCCCCCAACCCCTCCAACACACACACACAATAAATGAGGCAACATATTTTCAGTATGACAGGACTGCAATTCGCCTCTGATGTTATGTAAAGTAGATCACAAGGCACCAGGCTGAAATCTATTCTTCAAGGAAAGATCACTAAGAGGGCTGTCACAGAGGCGGAACAAAGAAAATCGTATAGGTCGTTGAAGGAACAGTCCGAACTGCCAAGGACAGTGAGACGAGGAGACATCTGGCCACCAGTCTTTCAGTCGTGGTTCCTCTACGCCCAGAAGTCAAGAAATGACATGTTGTTGCCATGTGATATGCAACAGGCGATTGTGATTATTAAGTCTTAATTTTCACCTTTGACAAAGATCTGCATTGTTCGTTTGTGGAAATCAATATAAGTTATAACCAGCCTGGTGCACTCAAATATCATATTGGACTCATGGAGAAAAAAAAATTAACGAAGATAAATGGCAGAAGCGATCCTCGGGCAACATTTCCAGCAGAAATTGTCCACCCTTATTTTAAGCAAGATTGTCATATCAATTTACTTACCAGTAGTTCAGGGTATTCATAAAATATTGTCATATTTTTCACATTTTGCTGTATATAATAAACTCAAAATCCATCACTCCACTTCTTTCCATATTTAAGAGCTACTGTGGCAATGTTCATGCAAGCTGTGGCCCAATAGACGTCAGGGCTCTCAAAGAAGAATACACCGATACTGCGGTGAATACTTCAACACCAAAACTCAGAAACTGAGAATCGTTGCGTGTTAAAGATAGTGTCCTGGTGATTTTGATAGACTATTGTTTGTTTTACTGTGTTTTCCAATAAATTGTGTTGAGTCTTTTTTTTTTTGGGGGGGGGGGGTCTGAAGTTTTCAGATTGTAAAAGATCATGTAATGACACCAAGTTTAATCATCGTGGCTGTGCTAGTTCAGAGCAAGGGGAGCTCAGTTATTTCTTTAATTTTGATCATGGCTTTATGCTATCTAAAGTCACCGATGATTTCTGCTTTAATGACAGTTGTAATTAAGGAAGGCCATTCGTCCTTCTCATAAAACTGGGCATTAATTATACCTGTATCGGTTTTAAAGGGCATCTACAAGGGAATGTAAAAGTATGTAAATAATTAATAAGTAGGAGTATATGTGGGTTCCTTACTCATACCTGTAGGCGGTGAAAGCCTGCCGTCGGTGATTTGTCTTCCAGGGAATGCCACTCTCTGTGGATGACATCTCTTCTCCCTCCTCACTGTCTGTCCCCCGTCCTGCTCTCGTTCTTCCATCTTTTCACGACTCTCCCCCACCCCCTTAACTACTTTCGGTCGTTTCTTTTACGACGATGTCTGCGTTTTGTTGACCGTAGGGTGCAGAAAACTGCAAAAGTCAGAAAGTTTTAATGCGTGGACCTATTAATGTTATCTAATGGCATGCCGATTACTTTTGTCTCACCAGTGAAGACAAAGGACTTCGTGTTGAGGCTATTCTGTTTTATGTCTTTCTATTGAAGCTATGTTTCAAAATATGACCATTCTCTCTCTCCCTCTCTCTCTCTCTCTTTTTTTTTTTCTTTTTCTCTCTCTCTCTCCTCCCTCCCTGCCTTCGTATTTCTCACCTTCATTCTTTGTTTTTTCTCCTCTCTCTGCTTGCTATCTTTCTACAAATCCACCCCTACGAACGAAACACACATCCCAAACACAGGCGCCCACATTAACAGATAATCAGGAGAAAAAAAAAACTTCATATGCCATTTTCTCTGACCTCTTCAATTATGTGACCAGCATTGATCACTCATAATTTGTTGGTCAGATTCCTTGGAGTTCATCCTGCCGCAGGACTATAGCTGTGAGAGCCTCTATGACCCCGAGATCTATGCCGTCTGTAACCCTGGCCATGACGACGAGGAATATCAGAACAGGATGCAAGTGTGGAGAGACGAAGACTGGGTGGAATAACTTTGACGAATCCACTCTGATCAGATGTGAGCACTAATGAGTATCTTCTATCTTAGAATTAGGGCTACGTAAAATCGGTCCAGCTTCCTCTGCCTTTCAGATCTTCTTGAAGGCGTTATTTCCGCTGCTTTTTATAAATGTTTAATTCATGCAGGACTCCGGCAAAAGGCTATCCAGCACTGTCTTTCACGCACTCTTGTTCCTCTTTTGACTTCTAGATCTAAATATCCTCACTAGGATATATCTAGGTATAAAAATTTAGATCAAACTTCGCCATGGTTATTAAAGTGAAATTCCGTAAGGATATAAGTCTGTCCTCAGTAAGAGAGAAAAAAAAAAAAAAACCTAGATTAAAGAGTAGAAAAAAAAGAAAAAAAAAAATCTCATATTGGCCTTAGTAGACTTTTAAAGTGACTATTGCGCCCATTTTAATGATGAAAAGTTTTTAAATCTTCGACATCATGAATTCGTAAATCTCCTTCTGTCGTCCTTGATGACTAAATGAAAATTGGATCTAACAGTCCAAAGTTAATTTCTCTAACTTTATCAGATCTGATCTTGACGATGACAATCTTGCTTTTGCTACATCAATTTGGAACTACGGATTAAACCTAAAGAAAGAATGGACATTGGGGTGGCTTTTTCCCTGTCAGAGAGAGTGAGCGAGGAAGGCAGGAAGGAAGTAGTGGGAAGTCTTTTTTTCTAGTCACTGGGTTTGCAGGGAGCAAAATCTGCTTTGCTACAATCGAGGGTGAACTGCTCAAAACTCAAACAAATTGGGAGTGGTTGAAAGAATAATAATATGCTCGAATGTCTTGTAATCGAAGGTAATGACCACAGTTTCAGGGAGCAAAATCTAGCCCAAAAGACAGAGAGGCACTAGCCACTGGTGTCTTCAAGTGAAGTCGTTGTAATGATGTTGCTATGCAAACAATACAGTCACTTAAAGTCCAGAATAGTTCCAATTCTATACGGTGTTTAGCAGTTCGGTAGGGAGGATGGGCTTTAACATTTGTCTTTCTTAACTGCGTAGAGATAAGTGGGATGAATGGTAAGAGCTAACAATAAATATTACTTACAGTATGTTTTAATATAGAGGCGGTGCATTCAATCAACTACTACCATATAACAAAAGATATGTCTCTGAAAGCTCAAGCTTGACTTAGGTTGCTTCTTATCTTGCTTCTTTTGTATTCCTATAGGATCTTAGTCTGACAAAGGAAACCGAAGACATTCAAAAGGACCATGGAAGAGGATTCCACATCTTTGCAATTACGGACTTCGCACAATGTAAAAAGACCTACTGGAGTACAAATTGGCTCCTTATAATATTGATCTTTTCCTTTTTTTAGATCTCAGGATTTTTTTTTTTATCTCAGGATTACTTTTGATATTTTTTTCTTACTATCGCGATTATTTTCTATTAGATTTAAATAATGGTGATATGTATGTGAGTGTCCTTTATACGTACTGTTTACACACAAATTAGATACTGATGTGATTTTTGCGTGACATTTTTTACGAATAAAAGTATCAATAACATATTTTTCTCAAATTTGTTCTGCCATTATGATCACTTTTATCGGGACATTTCTTTCAAATACCATCTACTTTAAGATTGCTCTCTAGTTGTTGTTGTTGTTGTTGCTGATTGCCACCTATACGTATCATTCTATTATGGCGTTTTATTATTGTTTGTTTATGTTGTTCATTATTGTTTTTACTGTTATGTGTGTGTGTGTCTATGTGTATGCGTGTGTATGTGTGTGTATGTGTGTGTGTGAGAGAGAGAGAGAGAGAGCCTTCATTACTCTATGTCGTTCTCAGTGAATGTAAATGTCTATGATGAGACTTGATTGATTTTTTTTTTCGTTGCGTTGTGACCCTGATCTTGTGAATTGGCATACCATAAGCACAAGTAAATATAAAGATCATTACGGTTTCGATGAGTATAGACCTTTCAACCTTCTCCGTGATGGTTATCTCGGCGGAATATAAAGAAACATAGCATTTTAAGAGAACTCGATATACTCTGCTCAGACTCAGACCATTTCAAACGGTGATACAAACATTTTACTATCTACCCACATTCAGACATCAACATCACAACATCTCAAATGAATAGAGTAATGACCAGAAACATAATATTAATATTAAATCACTGTATTGTTATTTTGGCAGAGGGAAACAACTCTTGTGTACTTAAAGGGGAACGATGAAGTAGGCCCAATAACACTATTGTTTATTATTATTATTAGTAGTAGTAGTAGTAGTAGTTGTATTATTATTATTATTATTATTATGTATAATTTGCTTACTGCCATAAGTGACATTTTCTGTTTAGGAATGCCCCTTCTTCCGAGGATAGTTGGAGCTCCAACTCTTATCCCCAATAGAACCTACTGTTTGCCTTCAACCCTCTACTCAAATATCTATAGACCCGTAACTCCCAACTCCCATTGCCTATGAATATTTTTTTTGGTGATTAATTATTGCTGTTTTGTCATTGTTCTCAAAAATACCTTGTGAATTGCATAACTCAAGATGCAAAAGTAGCCAAGGGCCGCCACCGGTACAGAATTCAATCTGCCATCTCATCAAAAAAAAAAAAATGTTAACAATACCAGATCAAGTCAATCTGAAATTGAAATATTAACAGTAAAAACATTAATGTCGAGGAGCCAATTTGCTAAAAAAAAAAAAAAAACTTGTGTGCTATACTAGGCATGCATACTACCTATATCCTAATAATGAGATTCTCCTCTCATACTGTCAATGTTATGCGGGTCTAAATTATCACCTCTTCAACATGAATATTCATCACTGTAGAAACACTGACACACTAGCTGTAGTTTAGGTTTGGTAATGTGAAAAGTTCTTGGAGAGTTATCCTTGGAGATACTTCACATCACTTGAGTTGAGTAACAGTGAAAAAAAAATTGGACCGTGGGCATTGTTCTGTTCCCTGACTCAAAAGTGTTAATGTGGAAATTTGTATGGGTATCATTTTGTATTCGTCGGGCTCTCCGTACACGCCAGCTTTGATTTGTGAGTGGCTAAATGTCAGTAAATTTATTATCCTTGAGTTCACTGTTAATCATATTTACCATCAAGTTTCCATATATCAATATCTATCGTTAATCGTACAACTAGAAATCTATTGTACTCCTCTGTTGATTACTGTATCATAAAGGTTGTAGGAATGTATCGGGCGTCGGTGAGATATAGGCACATAGACTACTGTGAAAGATACAAAGTAACAACTTTCTTATCAGTTTGATTTGATTCCGAGAGGAGATTCTCCAACCAATTGCCACACTCAGTCAAAAATATTATAGATTTCCCAAAGTTTTCACATTTGTGCATCTCTCGTAAATTTTGTGCATTAGTGCTTTAAGTGTGCTTGGTCAAAAAGCCTGCAAAATGAGATTTTTTTTTCCAACTGGACAAGAGCTATTCACAAGGAATTACGCTTGAGAAATAGGTTCAAAGGTTTACCTTTTTTTCTATCAAAGAGATGTCAAAAAGAGGGGGTTTTTTTTTTGTTGTTGTTGTTTATACCACTGCACAAGACCTATTCAAAGGGAATTACTCTCAAAAAATTATTGAACAATTGAATTGTAATCTTGTGGAAATTTAATTAATTGTCGTTTCCATGCTTAAAATATTTAAGAACGATGCTGTTTTATTATCGTAGCCTTTTTACTGGCGGTGGTGGTTGATGTTCTTGTTGTTGGTGTTCTTGTTGTTGATGTTCTTGTTGTTGGTGTTCTTGTTGTTGGTGTTCTTGTTGTTGATGTTCTTGATGTTGGTGTTCTTGCTGTTGGTGTTCTTGTTGTTGATGTTCTTATTGTTGGTGTTCTTGCTGTTGATGTTTTTGTTGTTGGTGTTCTTGTTGTTGGTGTTCTTGTTGTTGATGTTCTTGTTGTTCTAATTGTTGTTTGGTCAGTTTTGTTATATAGAAAAATACCCATAAATAAAAGTGGATGTTGTTTGACAAAAGTAATTTAGGCATATTTTACTATCCACAGTGGTTTAGGTAGTGTCAATATCAAAACACTGGTCTTTCCTTCAGCTGTTTGTTAAGAAGGAGAGAGAACTGGGGGCACAACTATGAAAGCAAGCAATCCGATGCTCTTCATGGACAAGACGTTCGACTCTAGAATTATTGTAAAGTCTTTCATTTCTTTTTAAAAACACATATATATCAAATAACTAGCCATGCATCCATCCCATTTTCGTTCTCAAAATGAAAACACTTCGAGGAGGTTGGGCAAACAGCAGTTGCCAGCGTTATCTGTTTCGCACCTCGTGCAAGAGGGTATCCGGCTAATTGAAACTCCCAAGAATGACTTGCTTTAAATAAAAGTTTGTGGCTTCAAGTTATCAGAAACAAAGCACATGTTTACGTACATTGTATGTTGTTTAGCAATAATAGTCGCCTTCGAGTAGGCTATTCTTGTTTAGAAAATTGGTCGAAAAAGCGAATAGCTATCAGATAAGCGGCCTGGTATGTGCTTGCATTGGTATGCCCCAGTAACCATAGAGAGCACATTGTATTTGTATCCTCTCAAAGCTGCGCGAGGTCTGGCAATGCCAGTGTGGCGAGGCAAGCTGGCTGCTTGATTAGGAAGGGCAAAATCCAGTGAAGAGATCGATAACACACAAATGGTGGTTGAACTTTGATTGGATTATCGCTTTATTGATTTTCCATCCCGTACTCAGTGTCGCCAACACTGGAGGCTGGGAGAGGCACAGCATCCAGTCATTGAGCCAGCATCACATGCAGATCGTTTACCTGTTGGCTTTATGCTACGATGAGACGAAACGCTGACTGTGTCACACATTATTGTGCCTGATTTTTAACAGGTGTTGGTGAGTTCTCGTTGTGGAAAATCAACATTTTATCACCACTTAAGAGATGAAAAATAATGGCATACTGAGATATAAATACTGTGAGTGAGGACTTAGCAAGGAATTATTGTTCGAAGTTGGCACCATTAACGTTGAACTGCGCAATTTATCGGAAATAATGATATTCCTTCGTTTAAATTGATGGTTGTTCGGTTTGTCTTGTACGTGTGAAAGTCTTTCATAAATGTGCAGACTGTGGTGTCTGTCCTTTACAGTGGAGTGATCGAACATTAGCAAAGTCATGTAATTTTCATATTTTGCTTCTCCTTGGGGAGACAGGAGAAAACAAAACAAATATATATATATATATGTATACATATATTTTCTCCCGTAATGAAAGCTCGGACATACAAACTTTGGCGGAATGAATCTTCAAAGTAACGAATAAAGTGGATATCCATGTCCCACACATGAGTATCGTTTCCGTCATTGAAAATGTGTTTATGTGGTCGCTGTTAAACTAAGCAAGAAATAAGTTTTTGCTCAACACAGTTTAATTATTATTGTTGTCCTAATCTCTCTTGCTCCTCCTGTCCGCCCCCTCCCTCCCTCCCTCCCTCCCTTCCCATCCCTGCCTTTCCTGCTTCCCCCCCCCCCTTCCTGTTTTCCCTCTGTGGCAAACAAGAAACTTTACTCTTGCTTCAATGTAAAATATGCCTTAAAGGAAATCTATGAATGAGGAGCTTATGCTAAGTAGGCAAATCAATATACTCTGACCAGAGAAGCCTATTAGGAATGAGATAACCTGCATTAAACAACCTGCACTATTGAATCGAATCTATGCGCCATCGCATTAATGGTATAGATAACACTCCCTAAAAAAGTGTCAAAACTATAAAAAGCCCAACCATGTTATCAGTTCATCATCACTTAGATAAACGGCTGCACATTAGACATAACAAACATCTATCGTTTTAGAATATTGACAAAACAAGCCAAAATCATTGAATCTGAGATGTGTATCAGTAAATATTATCACACCTAACCGTATTTATCTAGATGCTTAGGTGTGTACCATCTCTCTGCACAATAACTATTGTTATCAGCTCTTCATCCATTGTATAATCAGCAAGAAATTTAAGTGTGTTATTCGAGTGTAAAGTCGTTTCAGAACAGATAACGGATGCTGGCTACACGCTGATGTTATATGATGCTTGCAAAGCTGTGTAATAACTGAGACCGAAGCGAGCACAGAGAGGCAGTGGAACACAAGTGGACTCATTAATGACTTACTGAGAATTGGGGTCATTGTGATTTTGGCAACTTCGTGATGGGAAATAAAATCACAACCTTTACTGAGCCACAGCTTGAGGCATATCAGGTATGCACTGTATGGATTTTGAAAGCTTATTAAATGACATCTTTGTATTGTTTACCTTATTTTCAACGCTGAGATTTATTGCTTTAATCCATTACATTGGAAATTATTGTAAAACAGCTTACTGCCGCTGGTTGTGGTAACCAGAAAATGAATTGTTTTAAGAGAGGCTGATCAGAATAATACTTTGTCATTTCGAACTTGAATGTATTTCTCGAGTGTATTCTAAACCTGAACCACTCCTGTTAAGTTTTTTGTGGAGTCAAGACAAGTGGGCTTTGTACCAGCCGTGAAATTCTGGACAATGGTTAGTTTCTATTAAACCACAGGAGCACTGGTATCTACTGTTGTTACACGTCAAAAGACACCACTGTTGAGTTGAACAATGAGACGATAATTATTGTGATGATGCTGTAGCACCTAGGGTGATAGAGTTGTTGGGGAGGGAGATCCAGAAACAGATAAACTTGTTTATATAATTACATTTCCTGGTTTTGTGAAAAATCACAGGACTTTGATGCGTAGAATACTTTCAAAAGAAGCATTCGGCTTTCGTGGTAACGAACCACTTTAAAGCGTCTTTAATCATTTGCAGTTGTTTACCTTTAGATGTGAACATTAGAGATCCTATTTTCAATGGAGTGTAGACCACCAGCCTATAATGACTGTCTATTCTATTTTCAGGACTGCACATTTTTCACAAGGAAGGACATCCTCCGGTTTGTAAAATAATACTGTTCTACAATCACCTACAGAACTGTTTTAAATTTTAAGTTAGATCAAGCAAAATGCAGCAATGATTAGTTACAATGAAGGAAAGTTACTTAGCTAGTTAGTTACGCAGTGAGGAACGGTTAAATACTTAGTCAGTCAGTCAGTCAGTCAGTCAGTCAGTCAGTTAGTTGGTTAGTTAGTTAGTTAGTTAGTTAGTTAGTTAGTTAGTTAGTTAGTTAGTTAGTTAGTTAGTTAGTTAGTTAGTTAGTTGTTTGTTTGTTTGTTTGTTTGTTTGCTTGTTTGCTAGTTTGTTTGTTAGTAGTTTGTCGGTCGGTCGGTCGGTCGGTCGGTAATTTCTCAATAAATAGTTAGGTGATTAAATGTTAAATAGTTAGTTAGATAATTATTGCCGTATGTTTGTCTTGGCTCATTCATGTCAAAAACAATCCTATGACCGTTTTAAATATCGTTGGTATTAAATATTTCCTTACAAAATGTTACAATATTGTTCTGCAGATTCAGATCCGTTACCCACTAATAGACTATCTTCTGTCCGCCTCTAATCATTCTCAAGATTCCGAATTGTCTGTTCTCGCTGAAAGTTTTGCACTGCCTGTCAACGATATTGACCATGTAACTTTTAAGGCATTTAACTGAGTGTAACATAACTATCCAAATTGACGACAATTATGTCACAGCTCATCCATACCACAATTTTTTAAAAAATCAGCATTATTCAAGTCAACCCTGATTCAATGTTGCCAGCAAAATTGCATATCGTCTGTCTCTTCCTAATCAGGGTTTTCAAGCGATTTCAGGAACTGGCCCCCGATCTGATTCCTTATGATATGACCAGCAATGAAGGCTCTCGGTTGAAAATCCCTCTAGAGACGGTGGAGAACATGCCAGAGCTGAAAGTGAGAAGCCTTACTTATGTTTTCCTCTTGGCTGTCTTGCTCACCCTCTGGCTGTCTTACTCACCCTCTGACTGTCTTACTCACAGTTGGTTGTTTTACTCACCTTCTGGCTATCTTACTCATCCTCTGACTGTCTTACTCACCGCTGGTTGTTTTACCCACCTTCTGGCTGTCTTACTCATCCTCTGGCTGTCTTGCTCACTTTCTGGCTGTCTTACTCACCCTCTGGCTGCCTTACTCACCGCTGGTTGTTTTACTCACCTTCTGGCTGTCTTACTCACCCTCCGGTTGTCTTACTCACCGCTGATTGTTTTACTCACCTTCTGGCTGCCTAACTCAACCTCTGGCTGTCCTACTCAGCTTCTTTTACTAGCATTCTTACAATTAAAAAGTTGATACTTCATATACTCTTGCCTGTAGTATAAGAGATCAACGTCAGCCTCTACCTGTACACTGTGTTAGTTGAAATTATTGTTTGTTTATTCGCAATAATGAGTCTTTCTGGTATTATCTTCTGAAATGGTAATCTCTCTCTCTGTCTCTCTTTTTCTCTCCCGTCTCCCTTCCTTCATCTCTCATTTCTCACTTTCTTTCTCTCACACACACATAATTATATATACGGTCTCGTTTCCATTCTGTTGCACTCGTTCTCTATTTCTGCTCTGTTTCTTTCTTTCTGTTTTTGTGTGTTTTCTCTCCTTAAATACACAAACATAAGACAGTCATTTATTGTTTATTTGTCAGAATATGAAATGATGACACTGCATCAGCATAGTGTCTCATATTTATACAATAGCTTACAAATCCTTTTGGTCGCTGACACACAGGAGAACCCATTCCGGAGACGTATCTGTCTGGTGTTTTCTGATGATGGCAGTGGAAACATTTCATTTGATGATTTCCTAGAAATGTTTTCTGTGTTCAGCGAAGCCGCACCTAGAAATATCAAATCTGCATATGCCTTCAAAATTTACGGTAAATATTTCTTTCTAATGTTTTAGTCACAATAATCATTTATGTTTGATGTTTGGACTAATGAGTATTTGATTCAGCTGATCCGTGAATCTCAGCCGGTAGAATCAGTCTCTTCGTGGGCTGATCGTTGCATTGAAACTGATTCCGGTATCACTGCATGTGTTGACAATGAAAGGGAGGTATTGTTACGCAGTAGACTTACATTAAGAGTATTGACTCTCAATTTTTTTACGCATGATTGCATCGCGCGCGCGCGCGCGTGTGTGTGTGTGTGTGTGTGTGTGTGTGTGTGTGTGTGTGTGTGTGTGTGTGTGTGTGCGTGTGTGTGTGTTGGGGTTTAACGACACATCAGTACGATTACTGCTATAGTGTGCAAAACACAGTAAGATACGTTTACACGTCAAGAAGAGGAGAGGAAAGAGAGGGACAGAAGACAGGCGCAAGGAGAGAGAGAGAGAGA